>JANHFM010002187.1:36507-52411 GCA_032468115.1 Grayia smithii
GCTATTATGGCTAATATCTCCTTCTCCAAATTCCCCCCTCCCACTTTCCCACAGCGTAGAAAGTGGCAGGTTGGAAGTCACCTAATATGGCTTCCAAGTCTGACATTATTAGGAACACCATTCCGGCAATCACTCTAATGCAGTTCACTCTAACCCCCCATGTGATTTGCAAGCCCCTATGACCCCGTTTCTCCCTTCCTCCCTGGCCACGTAATAAATCACATTCTCCAATGAACCATGTTGGTGGGCTATGATTTATAAAGGCCATGATAAATAGTTCCAATAACAAATATTGTATTTCTTTCACCTTTGGATTAAATTCAGAACCTATTACATGTTTAAACTAGTTGCAATCAATGGTCTCAAATATATTCAACTCTGTAGACTTGAATATATTATATGTACAAATAATTTATGAAATAAATCCCATAACGTCTTATTTATAAAGTCATTAAAGACTGAACTTCATTGATTAATCTCTATTTTTAAAGTATCCTATTTCAAATATCCTAGCAAATACATTTCAAACCAAAAAATGTTGTACAACGGAAGTATAAATATTACAAAACAGAACCATTGATAGTTGAAGACAAAGACTTGGACATGAAATCATAAATATAAATATAAAAATTTATTTACGCACGCTTTAGTAGTATAAACTTCACAGTGATTGACGAGGGAGAAGAGACAGAACATTTGAAGAGGTTCAGATCAGACTGGTGACAGAAAATGAGACCCTGTAAGATTTGAACACTGGAAAGTCATTGTTAAGGACAGAAATGATTTGGAAGAAGTGAGTGAAAAATGTGGTGTCTGGAGTGAGGTCAACATGTCTTCATTAAAAGAAAGAACATAGCCAGTATGACACTGGGTATCATGGTTACCATGGTAGCTGAAGCACAATCCAAACCAATATGGGTCAAGGGTGCTATAACAACACAGATAAATGGACAAACAACTAGGTACCATCTCTGTCTGTGATAAAAGAAAGAACAACAATTTTCTGTATCAGAAGCTGACATTTAACAATATGATGAGTAACTCACTGAAGCTGAACACTCGTGGATAATTGTACTATTGAAAGAACAAGTCAGCAGGATCCAGGCTTGTATTGCTCTCCTAGATGACAAAATAATGGTTGATATTGATGTTATTAACGTAAAAAGCAAAGTAGGACTTGTGATTACTTACAGAAAAGTTCTTGGGGTCAAAGTGGAAAAGACATTGAAAATGTCAACTCATTAACAGAGAGAAAAGAGAAATCAGTAATTTTAGGAAAGAGACTAAAATCAAGCCACCACTGTCATTATGCCTTTAAGTGATCCAGGGCATTGGTATGGTGACATCCTTAGTGCTCTCAACACTTTCTGCCCAGACTGACTTTTTTTAAGAAATGTGTTTTTAATTAATGCATAGAAATGTATCAATTAAAATCTGTATAAAGGCAAAGCACTATGATCAATAAGATCATCCTCAGGACCAAATCTTATCTTCTTATCCATGGCTGCTTTTTGACTGGGCGAATCATTATGGTAAAAGCCATTTTATAAATAAAAAATTATAATTTTTTTTGTGGCAGCCATTTTGTGACTGTACCCACCACATCTTAATATTCTAAATTTATTGTCCGTCTATGAAATAATTAATGTACACAAAAGGAAAAAAGAAACCTGTCCCATTTTTTAACGGAATGGGATTTTCCATGCCCATATTGTAAAATGCTTTGGGAAATAAACTGGACAATGTAAAAGAAGAAACAAACACTTTACATATCTGATCATCCGCCACTAGACCAGGGAACAGCATTAAAACAAAACAAAACAAAACAACAAAGCAACATCAACTGTAATTGAAATTTGCCTCAAGCAACTGTACCAATTTTATAATAATGAAATTTCTTCTTATTTTAAAATTGCTTGAGAACTCCAATGTTAAGAACTTGTCCTGCAATGAAGTCTTCAAGTATGTATTAAAATATTTATTGAATTGCAGATGAATAAGAAAAATGAAGAAAAATGCTTTGATTTCTGCTCTGTGTTTCTACATGCATGCTAAAAAGACATCAAAGGCTTGAAAAGAAAACAAAAATACTATCAGCTCTACAGAAAAATAAATGATAAAATTTTGAGCAATCTTTCCTAGCATTTTCAGTTCAGCATAATTTCTGACAACAGTGTTTATATTTTAACACACTAGTGCTTCATTTTACAGTTGGGTTCATCACGGCTCCAAAAAGTATATTATAAAGTGCAAATTCTTGTCTGCCTCAAACCTATACTTTAAATAATTTTATTTCTAAATTGAACAGCTATTGGAATTAAAGAATGTAACATTTCAGAGAAGCTTTTTAAAAAAACTCTGAATTTGGTTATTTATGCTTTAAAGAGAAATCACTAAGGGCTGTAAGAGAGCCAGATTTAGGCATCAGGATAGAAACCAGGAGTCTGTAAGTTCTTGTCCTGCCTTATACATAAAAGTTGCTGGGTGAACTTGGGACAATTACTCTCTCTGTCTTTCTGCTCTAGGAAACAGGCAATGGTAAACCACATCTGAAAGTCTTGCCAGGAAAACTGCAGGTATGACTCAAAAGTGCTGTAAGGACTATCCTAAGAAATAAACAAGATTGGAATATTAAAATAAACCTTTATTTGTAATTCCATATTGGCTTTTTTTCCCCTGAAATATTCTCAGAAATAATGTGTGAATCTATTCTTACTACAGGTGAGTTATGAACTATTTTCCTCATAATAAAATAGCTTAGATATTTTCCTGGTCCAGCTAATTAAAATCTGTTCAATTGGCTACTGCCCATTTGCAAATACGTAGTATTGATCACAATGGAAGACCAGGCATATGTCAAACATTTCTGTGCCAGAATTAGGGATGTGGAAATATTTAGTTTACATTTTAATTAACATTTGTCAGTTCTGCACTTTTTCTTCAGGCCACATGCCAGTATCATTTAGTGTTCCTACTCATCAGAAAGAAAAACTGAAGGAGGAACAGAACAGAAAAGAAATTTTGACAAAAAAAAAAAAAGAAAAGAAAAAAGAGGAAAAAAAAATCAAGGACAAGATATAATATACCAAAGGTTGGTGAAGGGGGAGAGAAAAATCAAGGATGTGAAATTGAGTTTCTTAATTCCTGATGACTTCATGGAGACATCCATGTAGTTTTCTTGGCAACAATATTATTTCTATTTCTATTATTTCTCATCTCTATGATCATGTGGTCTGTCTCAAATTTATCTTGCAAAGTCTGCCAATTGTCTCTTCACTAAATGTTTAAACAATCTGTGTTCCCATGAAGGTATTATTTTATTAACTTAATTTCAAAAATACTTCAGAAAAAGTTACGAGATTTCAAATCTGACTGATCCCTTACATCATTTAAATGTTCCTAAACTGAATTCTTATCAACCTTTTTGTCATTAATCCTAAATTCTTTGAATTCCTAAAATTGTTATTTAACTCTTCTTATTCTGGAATGAAGGATCAGTCATTTGGGAGCTGCATTCTGAATTGCGGCTCAGAAGATCATTTTTAGCATTAAAAAGGTTGAAATCCAACGTGCTATAGAAAGTAAGGTTTAATGAACTCAGTATCCTTACAGCTTCAGCTGTGGATATGAGCTTGCTATTGTTTCCATATCTCCCAGTACTCAGACTCATGAGACAACCACAATTCTGCAGTCTCTTGGGAGAAACAGTCATCCAGAGTACAAGTACTCTCTTCCTCTCCTAGTCTAGAAAGGCTTGTTGCCCAGTTGTCGATCTTCACCACAGCCTTATCTCTGTTCCTTCAGAGATATCAATCTGCCATTGCTTTACCTAGAAGTCTCTCCCCCCCAGCAGTGGTGGTATTCAGCCGGTTCTGCCCGGATCGCCTGAACCGGTAGCAGAAATTGTGGGTGGCTCCGCCCACCCACCCTGGCTCTATGACATGCTTTTTAGGAATGTTTTTGAGGCTGTGTGCATGTGCAGAAGGGTGTGTGCATGCACAGGGGTGGAGCATGCAAGTGCTCACATTTGCAAACCGGTAGGGAAGGTAAGTGAATACTACCCTTGCCCCCCAGCCTATTCAAATATAATGGCATTCAAATACTAGGTACCCAAATACCAGATAAACAAATACCTTGCAGACCTTTCAGAATCAACCAAACATCTCCTTGTAGCTTGATAGAAAATATATAAACTGCATTATATAAAAAGGGGAAAATGTACACCAAAGAAACATACATAGACAGGAAAGGCTACACATTTTTGCATTTACATTAAATATAACATGCAAATTAATGAAAAAAAATAGGAAGGGACAAATTGAGGATTGGAAAAATTGGCCACTGGGTGTCCCCACTAATTGAAGTAAAGCTTTAAAAATGTAAGATGATGCTTATGTATACTGGTGTGCTTGCAAACATGTCCCTTGGAACTTACTAGGCTCCCAGGTCACCTGTCTTCTGGGAAAAAAGAGAGAGGAGAGGAGAGGAGAGGAGAGGAGAGGAGAGGAGAGGAGAGGAGAGGAGAGGAGAGGAGAGGAGAGGAGAGGAGTGGAGAGGAGAGGAGAGGAGAGGAGAGGAACTTATTTTTAAAATAAAAATGAAAATTTAAATGGGAAATCATTGCAAATTATCATCATTTTATTTTCAAGGATTCCTTAATTTAAGAAATAGAAGAAACCTGTTATCCTTGGAATTCCCAGAAAAAAAGAATAAAATCATAGGTAAACTGAAGTATACCTAGAGAGAGAAAATGGGAGGAACATTTTTACCAATTTCTTGGTAAATTGGCAAATTGGCCATGCCTCTATGATAGCATCTGTATAATTAAACAAAGTGACTCCATGTTGGCCATTCTATGAGTTGATAAAACATCCTTTCCATGTTCAAAACACATCTAGTGACTCAAAAAAGTGAATGATATTCACTCTGCATGTTTATCCTTCCCCCGGTTCCATGTTCTGTCTTGAAGAGAAAATGGATTCAATTGCTTCCAATTAGATAATATATCTGGGATGCAAATATTGAGGTCATTATTAGTTGGCAACCCAGAGCCTGAGTTTCTGCATTGCTACCATCTAGTGCTCACCCACAATTATGCATCCTATTGTGTTAGTTGTAATGTCCATCCAATCCACATCAAGGAGATAATTAAAGACCTTCATTCCTACAATCAATGCTGCCATGCGATCATTTCTTAAAATCTGTGTGATGGCATTTGGGTCATGAAAAAACAAAATCTTTTAAGGTAGAAAAAAAAATCATGTTTTCTATTATTACAAATTGGTAAGAATTTACAAACTGATAAAGAATATAGCAGCATGCCTATACATGATAATGTTCTGAGCTTTATATGGATTTACTAATTTCTGTTAATACTTGCAATCACACCCTATCAAGAAGAGGTTATATATGTCTATTGACAACTTGGGATTGCATATTTCCAATATCCTTGTTAATTGTTTGACACTACCACCTACAGTATTCCACTTACAATATAGTAAGTCATTACAGGAATCCAAATGTACTATAGCACCCACACCTTGCTTTTATGTACAATATAATAAAATATAATGGGTGATTTAAATATGCCGGCTTTTTCCATATGACACTGATGCAGACAGTAATGTGGAGGCAGTGCCATAAAGTTCTTTCCATTTTACTACTTTTTCTCCACTTTCTCTCTTCCCCTCTCTTCTGAGGACGTGGCTGTTTCAGCAGATCGGCTGACTGATGGGGGTTTTAATTTATTGTTTTAATTGTGTTTTACTTTGCTAAATTTTTAAAACTTTGAATTTTAAATTAATTTATTAATTGTTCATTATGAAGCTTGTGAGCCGTCCCGAGTCCTTCGGGAGAAGGGCGGCATACAAATTGAACAAAATAAATAAATAAATAAATAAATAATAAATATCAAACGCTTAATGTCATGTTTTAAATGGAGACAAATCCTTAAAACCTTTCATCACTTAGTAAATTTGGGGACAATATAGGTAACATAGATGTAGAGTTTTATTGGCAGTCTCCATTTTTTAACTGGAAAATGGAGAAAAATAGCATTCCCACAGAGTATAACTTTAGTTAAAAGACAGAAAAAAATATTCTTCTACCACCACCATTCACAATATTTTGATTATTATTATTTTTTTTAAAAGCCTCTTTGATCTGGAAACAATTTCTAGGTATGTATCGTTAATAATATTGTTGATGTGCTGGTGCTCTCCACTGTAACTTGGAAAATTATGACACATTTTATCTTTTAAGCGCATGCATTAAGATAGCAATTTGTATTTGGAGTTGCAATCTCTGTACAATTATGACAATTTAAGTGCAATTTATTTTAAAGAGATAATTACAGTCTACTGGCTCATTTTTAAATGTATTTATTTGGAAGTAGTCCCATTCTATTTTATTCCAACTGAATTTATTATTTCTAGTTAAATCCTGATTCAGAGATAATCCTGTTAATATCTGGGGGGAAAAAAACTCTGTTGGTTTCTCACATATAATAGTTCCCTGGATTAGTGTGTAGTGATCTACTCTCTACAGACCACAAACAAAATCTGAATCTAAATTCCATTCATTCCACAATTTCCCAGTTGTGAGTTATTACTCACTACTTTGGTTTACTCACTGACCTAACTCAGGATCTGTTTAATTATTGTATATTAAATCACAAATGGGTAGCTTCTGACTATTGCCTGAGTCAGAAACCAAATACAGCCTTTGGTATAGTTCATAGTACTAATATTATTAATGTTAATAATTAAAAAAATATTACTAGTATAGGATAAGTACTGTTTGTTCACAGCTCCTACTAATCAAATCAATTCTGGGCTCAGGGAGTTTACAAAATTCTGTATTATTTGTTGGGAACTAATGGAATAGTAATATGAGTAATATTTCTTTCTACATACTTTCTATATTTTAGAAATTTCATTGTATAAATACTTATCCAATTGACTTGATTTAAAGTATTCATTCATATTGGCCCTTTGATAAAAAGGTAAAGGTTCACCTTGCACATACGTGCTAGTCGTTTCCAGCTCTAGTGGTGGTGCTCATCTCTGTTTCTAAGCTGAGGAGCTAGTGCTGTCCGAAGACATCTCCATGGTCATGTGGCCGGCATGACTAAATGCCGAAGGCGCACAAAGCCCTATTACCTTCCCACCAAAGTGGTCCCTATTTTTTTACTTGCATTTTCTACATGCTTTGGAACTAATATGTTGGCAGAAGCTGGGACAAGTAATGGGAGCTCACACTGTTATGCGGTGCTAGGGATTCAAACCGCTGAACTGCTGACCTTCTGATCAACAAGCTCAGCATCTTAGCCACTGAGCCCCCGTGTCCCTTTTGATACCAAGATGAAAAAAAAATTCGGCTCCATTGTCATTGGTTACGAAATATTCTTATAAAGAAAAGGAATACCACATTATTTTCCACTTGAATAAATCAATCACAGGTTACAATTACACGCTGTATTTTCGTCTGTCATTGAACCAGACAAAGATTTTAATTGAAGGCATGCACAGTTAAATAGCATTCTTCACACAAATCAAGTAATATGAGAGATGACCTTGGCAAAGCAAGTAAAGAATCAGGAAGAAGTGACCAGAGATAATCCATGAAGAAAACAATCTACCATAGCAAATAAGTGGAATGAAACCTAGAAGATATAATCAGGATGGTTGCATCAAATTAATAAGAATATTTTTTAACCCATCTCCTGTTGTGTATAACTTTGTTTATAATGTAGGTGTGGCAAAAAAAAATATATATCCATAAAATCCATTTTGTTCTTCATTCAGTTTTGTTCTGTTTTTTTTTAAATAGGAAATACAAAATGGCTGCTGTCATTATAACAGATAATAGCTCAATACCTATTATTGATGGTGTGGTACCCCAATATTTACAGTCGGCAGGCTTTGCCTTAAACCATTAATTCTATTTAAGAGGCATAACAATGAAATGTTTTTCTAGTGAAAACAGACAATAAGTGAAGCAGCCATGTCTGAAGTATAAACTTAGTGTGCCAATCTTTGCAACTGCATTTTCAGACACGAACTATTAAGAACAATTGGCTGACCAATTTACTGCTGTTTCCAATTCTTAGAGCAGTCAGCTTCTTTCTTTAGATAATGGTACTTGCTAACCAGAGGTTGTATTCAGTCGGTTTGGAAATTGCAGGCAGCAGAAATTGCAGGTGGGCCTGCCCACCTGCCTACCCGCCATCCTATTTAGGCATGTTTTGGGGCCAGGTGCATATGCAGGTGTGCGCGCAAACTAGGCACGCATGCACATGAAGTGAGGGTGCGGATGTGCGGCGAACCGGTGGTAACATATTCCGAAACCCATTGCTGCTGCTAACGGTCCTACAGCAAGATTGAAAACAACATTTTTTGAAAATGCACTTGATATCCTTCTGCAAAACAGCTAAATACCACTTAACAGACATTCTGCATTTCTCAAAATTATTCACATTTTACCCACTTGCCAGAAATAAACATTTTTGTTTATCTATGCCAAAATCCCCACTATGCTGACTATTTGCTTCTCTGTAAAAGAGATTTCTGAGCTTCTCTGTTGTTATTTTTCAGACAAGTGAAGCATAATTTAAGATTTTCTTAAGGGTGTCTTTGAACTTATCTGAGTGTAGCAAGGCAGCATTTTTGGTCTGCATTTCTTTGTCACCTGATAGCTTCCTTAGCTGTCCCTGTATCCCCAGAGGAAATATTCACTAATGCCTTAGGGGACATATTTGAAATGAGAGCCCAGGAAAACTGCTGTTTATGATGGTGATTTAATAATAATAATTAAAATTTATATCATGTATATCCATAAGCCAGAAAATCTGCATTCCACTCATAGTTTGTAATGTTCTGAGATATTCTGGAGAAAGTAAAATTGCTGAAATCGAGACTTCATGGTGAACTAGACATTCTGGAAGGTACAAGAATGGCTTCGCAGCAGAGATGGTAAATTTAGCTCAGCAAACTCTCTCTTGGAAAAGGATACATTGTGATATCAACCACTTACACTCTGCACAGGTACTCCTCATGAGTAGTCTGGGGAGACTGAGGTTTTGGCAGTTGGCTTGGGACTTGAGTCAAGGGATTTCAACCAGAGGTGGTATTCATCTGGTTTGGACCTGTTTGCCCAAACTGGTAGTGGAAATCGTGAGTGGGCCTGCCCACCCCAACCACCTAACCCGGCTCTATACCATCCTATTTAGGCATGTTTTTGAAGCTAGGCACATGTGCAGAAGGCACGTGTGCCAGCAAAATGCATGTGCGGAAGGCCAGGTACATGCATGGATATGGCACATGTGAGCAAAACAAATGTGTGGGCATGTACATTCACATTTGTGAACCGGTAGGGAAAGTAAATGAATATTACCCCTGATTTTAACCAAACTCACAGCTGTAATATAGCGTCTATGGCCATAATGTTCACAATGCCTCATTTTTAATCACTTTCACAAATTGCTCCTTAATTGCTTTTCAGCTATTAGGAACATTTGGCATGTCAAGTTTTAGAGCACTGATTTCCTTCAATCCTTAGTGAAAGAAGTTTTAAATCGAGATTTAAGGACTTTAAAAAGGGGAGAGGGAGAATAAGCAACAAATGATTAGAATGACATTCTTGGAAAGTTGCAGATAGATTAAAAGCCCAGATAGATTTGAAATAAGATTTTGGAATTAATTATAAGAATTTTTCCCATGGGAAAGTACCTTTGTTTTGAATTCTAAAAAAAAATAATGATGGGTTAGGACTTCAAAGCTTGAACATTAGAGGAAATCAAAAGGAAATTAGGATTACAATTAAAGAAAAAATATTTAAATTTGACTTATTAATATAGAATGGAGTAAAATACTCTAACATCAGATGTAGTAAAGAATATTTGTGAACAATGGTCCTTGAAGTTAACTTTAAGACTGTCTGCCATTATAGATAGACTATATTCAAAAGATGCTATAGAAAAAGAACAACTTTTACCAGTTAACTCTGACACTTATCTAAAAACCAATTTGAAAATTAAGGATACAAGAATGATATGGAAAAAGATGCTACAACTGGACATGCAAATGAAAGAGATTTGTTTTATTGTTTTCAGTTTTGTTGGTCACTGACTGAAAAAACAGGTTTTCGCGGTGTTTGTATGTAGGTCTTTGGTCGTTTGGGTTTTCCCACACATAAAATTGGAAGTACTTCCAATTATATATATATGATTGACTAATTAATACTTATTGATATACAAATATGATTTGGATATTTTTGAATTTACAAAAGAAATGTGTTAAAGTTTTAAAAAGAAGGAATAAAAAATGAAAAGAAATAAAGTTTTAGGACATTATTTGAAGGGATTAAAGATCAAGATTAATAATTAAAAGTAAAAGGAAGGAATATATAAGTGTTTTATTTGACCAAGATTAAAATATATATTGTTATCATAGGTCACCCTTAACAGACTTTTGCTGATCAGGACTGAATGATGATGATTTAAGGATTTGTTTATAGATAAGAGATGAGATATAGGAAGAAGATTCATTTGCAGTATTTTAAGAGGTGATACGATACTAAAATTTCTTATACGTGTAGTGAAGGGACAAATAATTTCTTTGTACATGTCTTTTCTTTTCTATATTCTTTTTTTCTTCTAATTCTTAATTTTTGGCACTTTAAAATTTTCATTTATTTATTTATTTATTGTTTTATATTAGTTTTTATATGTTTAATTGTAATGTTTAATAAAATTATTATGAAAGGAGGCAGATTCCAACTCTTTTCTCTCCAAAATGTGGGAGAAAAAGGATGAGATTTATCACCATCAATTTCCTATACATATATAGTGTCTCCTGCTGGAATTCTAATGTTGTTGTGCTTAAACACTACAAATCCCCCCCAGAAAGCTGAAATCTAAATCCCTAAGGATGTTTATATATAAAAAAACAAATGAATCATGAAAACAAGAGAGACTTCATAAGACACCATGGAACGCAAGCGGTGGAGTTTGCATAATGACTTGCAAAACAACGATTGATAGTCTGAAAGGCTTGTGTACATGATTTACATTGGGGCACACAATGCATTGTCAAGTTTTGCTTCAAGGAAAAGATGTATTTGTATATGAGAAGAGTAAAAAAAACAAAGTTCAAAATCAATACTTACCCCTTCTGCTGAAAATAGTAATCTGAATATAAAAACAAAAACAAAAAAAACCCTACAATGTTCCATGTCAAAAGGAGGCAAATTCAAAGCTGAGAATTTGCAAAATGCTGGCAACAATTTTTTATTCCGTTAGGAGTTATTTAGACATAAATTTCCTAATATGCCTCAAGAGATTATGAGTGTGCTATGTTGCTGTGCTCTCAGTAGGGCCTGCCTGACAAAAGAAGAAATACTATTCTCACGTTTGGGGTGTAACTGCATACATCTTATTCTGTATGGATAGAAACCATTTTCTATTGTTGTATGAGTCCCTAAATTTCTGCATATATTTGGATAGCAGGTAGACTACTCTGGAAGACAGGGTATCAGGCTAGATACAGTAAATTATACTTCTTCCGCATTAAGGTAATTTCTATGTTAGTTAAATAAGCATTTATTTTAGTTGTCTGACTGATTAGAGTCTTTGCTTGGTTGCTTGCTTGCTTGCTTGCTTGTTTGTTTCCGTTGGAAAATATAGATATGATTCTGGGTAAATTCTGTTTGCTGCTGGGAGATCTTATGATGAAAAAAAGCAAAGGTTTCCTTCAGCAAAATTTATTACACCAGCATAACAGATGGGCATGTTTATGTCTATTTTCATATATTTTATACACTGTTCTTGAGATAGGCTTTGAGTAAAGCAATAGGTCCAAAACACAGGCATTATTATGGCAAATTATTGTTTGGAGAAGACTTTCAGAATTGGAGGTGGCTGCTTGCTTGAAGAGCCACTGTTCCAATATCAGAAATGTAACCAAGGCTATGACTTCTGTGCATCAGTTTGTTACCAGATTTCACAAGACTGAAATCTTTCTTAGCCACTACTTTTTCAATAAATTTCCACACCTAAGGAGTGGTGAGCATCTCTTTCCCTCTCTAACACTGAACAGGTGACGTAAGACCACTGGTGGCCCAGTGGTTAGAACGCAGTATTGGAGACTAATTCTGCTGACTGTCAGCAGTTTGATCCCTGTTCAAGGTTGACTCAGCCTTCCAGCCTTCTGAGGTTGGTAAAATGAGGACGCAGATTGTTGGGGGCAATATGCTGACTCTGTAAACTGCTTAGAGAGAGTTGTAAAGCACAATGAAGCAGTATATAAATCTAACTGCTATTGCTATTACTACAACTAGGGAGCCTGTCTCTATAGTACTGTGGCCTTGACTGCAGTGGGGAATCTTGATACTCATATGAAAAATTCCAGGAGAATTTCTAGAACATTCCTAGTGATTTGGGAACTGATGTCAGGAACTGAGGCAGTTTTTTGAGTTATGCATCAATTCACATCACCCCTTTTATGGTGCAGAAAAGAGAAAGGATATTTGGGGTGTGTATGTGTCTGTCTGTCTCTGTCTCTGTCTGTCTATCTCTCTCTTTCTCTTGCTGTTGCATATATAAAAGGGTTAAAGGTTTGGGATTCATGCTAATTACCAATATTATTGCTTACAGCAGCTCTGGAAAGTTATTTGTGTGAGAGATAAAAAGAAAAAAGTTTGCCTTTTGTCCATCTCTCTTTTCCCCTGTTTTTGTCCCATTTTGCAAGTTAACTGTTTCCTCGGTTGCTGATTTTTTTTTTCCCCTAGTTGAAGTCAGTAACGTGTGTTTGTTCTGGTTATAGGGATTGATTCAGTGTATCCTGGCTGCAAATTCAGCTGGAAATTATCCCCCAATACTTCCATCCACGTACAAGCTGAATTTGTTACTAGGAACAGTGATGACAAAACTCTTGCAGCTGTCAGGTATAGCCTTCTTCCTTATTTTTAAAAGCATATTTAAAATAAAATCATTTAACTCATTACCATAATGTTTAGCTGCTTCCTTGGCATGAGAGACAAGTCACTTTTATTCTCCTTTTACATTGTATGCTAAAATTCAGGGTGGTATTTTTGCTCCATTATTTAAAACCCTCAGATGACAGGGGAGGCAAAAAGGAACTATCACTATTGACAGCTAACCTATGTGAATAAGCAACTTCTATTAAAGAGAGTTCTTTTTATAATAAGCAAACACCTAGTATCTGTCATTAGTTTCAGAAACAGAAGTGCCTCTTTGTTGGGAAGCGTATAATGTTATCTATTTTTTTAAACCTCTGAAAGTGCTAAAATCAATGTGTTTTATACAGAGATTAACTAAGACTAGCATTTATTTCTGCTGAATTTATGAAAGGCTTCTATATTTCTAAGCTATAGTCAATACACATACATTGAAAGGCATCTGTGCTTTGGTGCTGCAATCAACACACACAGACACTTTGTTAGCACAGGAAAAAAAACACAGCAAGCCATCACAAGATACTTATTTTTGCTAAGTATACAGTTAAAAGTTGTTAGGAATCATAGTCACCTAACTAGTTGGGTTGGCAATATATATAAACCATAATAGTATTTTAATACTGTATTTTTAAGAGCATGTTAATTTGTGATTGGCTGAGGTTCTTCCAATGGCTATAAGAGAGAGCCAGGAACCTGGTTTGATCTGGATTGTTGTAATTGCTGTAATTGCTCTAATTACACTCTTACTCTTGCTTGCTTACTTGCTGTGTAAAGTTGTTCGCTTCTGTATCACGTTTGCTACTGTTTGCAAAACTGCTACTCCGTGTATAATACTGGTAAGAACAAAGACTTCACATTTGGATTATCCCTGGACTGATTGATTTGATTATTAATTGATTTACTTGTGTATGACTTGGACTGTTTTCTGGATTTTGCTTAAATGTTTTGCTGGAAGTAAATATATTTCACTATTCAGTATATCTGTTTACCGGTTGTGTGTTATTCATCACTATTCTCACTACATTTCTTTGGGCTCACTCATTCTCCTAACAGGGAATACCTCAACAAAGTCTATTTATATTTTAAGGTTCAGCTATTTGAACAAAAATCGAAACACCCTCCATCTGCTGACATGTTAGTTCATGTTAATGTTTATATACTAATGTTTGTATTATGGGTTAAGCTGCATTGATAGCATTAATGTTCATGCGTATCAATCTTTTTTGGAATGAACTAGTTATCATTATTTATGAAAAAGTAAACATTTAAAAAATGAATGAATGTGGAAATTTTCATTGTACACGTAAGAGAGATTCCTATGCAAAGGCCCACTTCTTATTATATTACTTCCCAACCAAGCATACCTCATTTCAGCCATGCAGTCTGATTTTCAGTTATTAGCCTTGAGATATTCTTCAAGTGACAGGATTTGCTGACCTACTAAGGCAGGGGTAGGTGTCAAACTTGCGGCCCACGGGCCGGATGCATCACACACTGGCCACGCCCACCCTGTTTTAGCAAAGGGGGGGAAGTTGTGATACGTCATGTGATGACAATGTGTTGTTGTTGTTCAGTTTGACCAGAATTTTTACCGCAAAGCTAGGCTATAATTGCTATCCCTAATGTCAGTGTTGGAGTAAGCTTAAAAAAAAAAAAAGAACAACAGTATGAGGACATTTCCACATAAAGGGAGGAGATGGTAATTTTGCCTTCATTTGAACAACAACATTATTGGTTTTGTAACTTAATTTTAATCTAATTTATTGATTGTTCATTGCAGAAGCTTGTAAGCCGCCCCGAGTCCTTCGGGAGAAGGGCGGCATATAAATCGAACAAATAAATACAATAAAATAAATAAATAAAACAACAAAAATGTCTCAGACTAAGCCTGAGTAGAATAAATAAGTTGAAATCATAGGGAGAAAAATAATCAGGGCTTATATATATGTAGGTTATGGTGCATATACTCTCCAAAGAGTTTTGCTTTATGGCAGGCAAAGGCTTTATGTATTGTTAATTATCACAATTTCTGAAGGTAAGCCATTCCACTAGTTCATTGTTCTCACTATCAGGAAATTTCTCATTAGTTCTAGAATGGTTCTCTCCTTGTTTAGTTTCCATCTCCCCTAGTCTTTCTCCCTTAATCTTGTGACTGAAGCCTCTTTTGCTTTTGCTCTTTTGCTTTTTAGAAGTCTAGCTAAAGAGTAGAACAGGTTGGATTATTACTCCAAATCACTCTGACGTTCTTGATAAATGTGGGAAGAAAAATGTGAACATAATGTTCCTCTTGAGAAATAACTGCAGCTTCAGTGTGTGGGATGTATGTATAAGATTGGAAAAGGAAGGGACTGAAAAAGTTTAACCCATTATTAACCTCAACGGACATGTGAATTAAATAACAAATGAAAAACTGTTTTGTGCTAAGGTGATGGAGTTGCCTATAAGACTTAATGTCTGTAATGGAGATATTTCGTTTCCATTAACATCTAAATCCCAAGTAGGGAGGAAAATAAGGCTCATCCCAAAGCTAGTGGAAATAAGTCTGGTTATTTTGCTCACATTTCAGGTCACACAAACACCAACCAGAATGAAATACCAATGGAAGAAAACATTCATAGTTCAGGGTTGAACTGTGAGGCCCTTGGTGCTATCTGAGCTTGGTAGTTTTCTAGCACATATTTTATTACCAAACTAGGTAACATTATCAGTGCACTGATGTTACCAAGTTTGATAATGAAACATGTCCCACCTCCCAACACCTCCCCCCCACCACCACAAGCTCAGACAGCATCAAGAGCCCTAATGAATTAAGTTCACTTACTACCTATCCACCAGTGGTGAAATCCAAATTTTTTTAGAATAGAATAGAATTCTTTATTGGCCAAGTGTGATTGGACACACAAGGAATTTGTCTTGGTGCATACACTCT
>JANHFM010002187.1:54397-65662 GCA_032468115.1 Grayia smithii
ATGGCTTAGCTAAATCAGAGACATTTGAAGGGATTCTTGCAATCATTCATACTCAGGCTCATATTGTACTGACTTATGACCCCAGTTACAAAAATGTTATTTGTGCTGATAAAATTTCCATAACAGAAGCCAAAAATAGCAAAGATATTCTATGGAACATATCTATGTGGTCTCTAGGAGTTGACAATGACTTGGTGACACATACTAATTACAATAAATGGAATTTGCGAAAGTTTCCAAAAGCCAAAGGCATAAGGATAATCCTAGATATCAAAGGACATGACCTACAGTTTATAATTAACCCATTAAATATTTCTACACAACTAAGACCATAAAGTAGGTTATTTACTACAAAGACAAGAATGAATTGTATGTCACTGCAGTTGATATTACATCTCAGTAGCTGTAGCTCAATTCCTTAGCATGTTCACACTAATATTTTATTGCATCAACGCAGTCTGTTCCTGAAATCCAGGAACTGTAGAATCCTTCTAAATACCTTCCTACATAGCAGCCAAATAAATTAGGATACTGCACAGATTACAGAAGAAAAACACCAATCTCCTTGGCATGAACATTCTGGAAACTCTTGGAACTCCTCCACAGAGAAATGTTTAAGAGAGATAAAGTATCTGGAAATTACATTCTACTCCAGATTCAGCAGTATAAATATATAGTATGGAAGAGATATGACATTCTACTATAACATTCTTTGTCTTATGGAAATGCAGGTTTCACCTGAGCAGTTGGATTTCACTTAAAGCCACAGGAAGTTAACCTAGAGCCATTAGATAATTAGAGTAAGGTAAGAGGGCTACTATCCAACACATAATGTGGACAGCAAATGTAAGCCAATTATGAGGTTTAGAGGGAACAGCACACCAGAATGACAATGTTGTACTGTGCCACTGAATTTGTACCTTGGGTCTAACCCTATAAACATTTTTTCATCTGGCAGGAAAGAAAGATTGGACACACTATCCAGTGAGGTTTATTTTAATGTTTTGAGGAAATTTTATACAGAATCTTGCCATAAATGACATGTACATGAATAGTATTTTTCAGCAGTAGTATCTTCTAAGCACTTCCCACTGCTTAGCTTGCCTCACTCCTTAGCTACTAAGGGAATTATTTTTTTCCTAAATCTGAAAGTTCATCAAACCTAGAGTCAGCCCTGATGAAATTGCAGAGATGAGAGAGAAACATCTCCTTACCACATTATAAGATGTACTTGATTCCACCACGTGTCCTCTCCTCCCATCTTTTTAAAGCTGTTAGTATCAAAAGCAGTGCATCTTTCCAATCTGCCAGTTCTGCGGAGTTATCATGAAGAACAAGAAAGTGAATTTCATTTCTTGCAGTGAGAAAACCCCAATTAATTACTGAGAGCAGGAAGATGCAGCAAAAACATCCTAACAACGATCTTGACATCCACACACTTTGCACTTATTCTACATGCCTCACTTGTGTTGAGCTGCTTTGTTGTATTATATACAAAAGACTAACAGTGCAGTTCTGTAACAACCGCAGAAGCACAAAAAGCTGGCATGGGTGATGAGGTTTCCTCCTAGCCATGTGGTGCCTGTGAATGCAAGTTGTCTACTTTTCTTCTTTTTGAATGGAATCTGAACATTGCTGGATGGCATAAGTGAGTTTGGCTCTCGTTCTTTGTGCTTTCAGTTCCTTGAAAAGTCCCAGGGAATTTGAAATGTTTGTCATTAATTTAAAAGGACTTAGAGCGGCAACATGGGTTAATGGGTTCAGCAGGAAATAATGTAATGTCATTACAATACATCATCACAATTCCCAGTGTTCCTGTTCTGCTTCTTCACCACAGCTGCTGGTGGCATTGATGTAATCTTTCATGATTCACAAACTGTTTTCATAGAATGGAATTGAATTCTAAATCAGAACACAAACAGCCATAGAAGGAACACTGGATATTTTTTAAACCTTGCCCAGACTGTCCATATACTTACAACTGAGTGACATTTTACATTATAAACAGAGTGGGAAATGCAAGAGAAATATTGTAACATCCCATAAGGGGACAATAAAATAGCAAAATCATCTAAAAGTATAACCATAGAGATGGCTTCTATCAGGACATCCAAAACTAGCAACAATTCATTGCATTACACTGAATGTATCATGTTCCTTGAAAATTCCAAGTATTATACAGGGAAAACACTTGGGTTGTGTTGCTGGTTTTATCTAGCTTCTTTCCTGTCTCTCAAAATTCTTCAGATGTCTTTCTTTGAAATGCACTTGAAGTGGAAAGTGATGACAACTTGGGCAGCTGCAGTTGCCCTCTGTCCCCTCCTTCTATTTTAACAGATGTTCGGTGGCTTACTTTATTTTATCATGTCTTGCCTAAGGAGTCTGGTCCAGGTTCAATTTTTTTTAGGCAAGGCACTGTTTTATCTACAGTTTCAGACAGAAGAAGGCTAATGCTTAGAAGGAAGGCGACAGGGGAAGCATGCATAATATGGCTTCCAGAGTTTTTCTAACTCCTGAATAACACAAATGCTCTTCAAATGTTAATTGTCCAGACTGCAGGTTTAGAGGTGGAAAAATAAGCAATATTCCAAGCTGTTACCTAGGTGTTCTTTCACAGGGACTTTTTTGGAACATCTTTTTATAGGTTTTGTGTGTGGGAGTTTGCGCAACTCACTCCCAGCCACTGTCCATTTTACATTTGATTTTTCATTTACCAGCCTGTCCCCACACAGACAAAATGTGATCCTGTTCTATTAATTAGTCAGTGTTATCCTGCTGATGGACAGACATATCTTGAGTTTATCATTTACAGAATTAGTTTCCAACGTATTATTGAGTTGAACAACAACAGATCAAATTATATCAACATGGAAAAATAACTCTGTGGAGTCAACTTTTAGATGTTGTAAACTTTCAGGTAATTAATCAAAGTTTTTTTTTTATGCTATTACCATTATCCTCAAAATAATTTACATTCCATATTCACAACAGGAAGCTTAAATTCACTCACAAAATAGCAGCTCATCCCCCTCTCTAATATATCTCTCTGGTGTATGTATACCATTTGTGTGAGAAAATATGCAGGAATAGTTTAATATATGTCTGAAACTTGGAGTAGGATTAATTTACACTAACAAACCGACAGTCATAAGTGTATTTTAAATAGGATTTATTGTTTGATTATCAAGCCTAGTTTATTTGCAAAGAAAAAATCCTGGGTTTGAATATTATATAAGTATTTGTTAGTTGTTAGTTTTTAATCCAGAATTCATAATTAACAGTCATATTAAAGGCTTATATGTGAACATATTCCCATGTAGCATTCCTGTGCATTACTGAACAATACCTTAATATTAAAAATATCTTTACCACTACTAATATTCATCTTGATTTCTTTTGCCCTTTTATTAAAGTTCAAATATATAGTGAAAACAAGATCCTTGGGTAGGGGGACCTATATTTGACTATGATGAATTCAGACCATGCTTTAATGATTCCATTTCAAATTGTAATTTCACATCATAGCATGCAGCCATTCTTTCACTTGTTAAAATCTTCAGATATGGAGCTCATTAATCGTTCAGAAAAGTAACTCCCCCTTGAGCAACCTGACAGTTTAGAATCAAGAAAATTAATTTGGGTGCCAATCAGGGGTGAAATCCAGCAGGTTCTGACAGGTTCTGGAGAACTGGTAATGGAAATTTTGAACAGTTCAGAGAACTGTGATGGGAATTTTGAATAGTTTGGAGAACCAGCAAATACCACCTCTGGCTGGCCTCAGAGTGGGGTGGGAATGGAGATTTTGCACTACCCTTTCCCTGGAGTGGGATGGGAACATAGATTTTGCAGTATTGTTCCCAAGCCACACCACACCCACCAAGCCATGCCCACAAAACCGGTAGTAAAAAAAAAAAAATTGGATTTCAGCACTGGTGCCAATATCTTGATTGCATAGACATGTAACTGCAAGAGACCAGAAGCCGAAGAAATAAGACTCTCAGATATGCTCAGCTCAATGGCTGTAGAAATTAAGGAAAGCAACAAAGAACCTTCTTGTTAGACAACTTGGTGCCAGTAGAAAAATCAGAACTAGTAGAATCAGAGCCTGATTCTAGAAAGGAAGAGATCTGTGTCATAGAATAGAGAAACAAGAAATAACTTTCCAAAAAGTTACGGAAAAGTATAAAAAGCTACAGAGCTTTGTGTATATACACTGTGACATGCATACATGCATGCAGAGAAAAGAGAGAAGGAGACAGAAGAGAGAAGGAGAGCTGGGAAGCATGGCTAGGGAATGGAGGAAAATGAAGAGTTAGTCTAGAACAGCTCTTCTCAACCTTGGCAATTTAAGACATGTGGACTTCAATTCCCAGAATTCCCCAGACACCATGGCAGAAAGAGGCTGCCTAAGGAAATAATGGAAATGAGAAGCAAAGGTTTAAGTTAATGGAAAGATAAAACCACTTAAGAAGTAGAAGGGTGAAAGCAAGAGGTTTTTCTCCCTTCAGCACTTTGCCCAGGGGAGAATCCATTCCCTGCAGCTAAGAAAGAGTAGGGTGGAGCTTAGGGAGTGAAAAGTGCTGAGGAGTATCAGTTGACAGCTTAGCAAAAGTGGAAAGAGAGAGGCTGTCAATTTCATTAATGAAAACATCACCCAGTGAATTAGCGGAATGAGAATTGAGGCCTAAAGGGTTGGAAATGGAAATGGGTCAGATTCAGGTGAGTCAGAGGGGAAGGGATCTTATTCATAAGGCAGGATTAAGGACTCATGTCTAGGCAGTCAGATATTTTCCTTATTTGATTTGCAGTGGAAGGAAGGGATTGCTTTCTAGAGGAGTGATTCACAATCTTAACAATTTGAAGATGTGTGGACTTCAACTCCCAATTCCCTAATCATGTGAGGGATGTTGCTGATGGAGTTGGAGGTAGTGTGATGAACTACAGTGAAGTGGCATTTTTCCCAAGAAGGAGGGAGCACTTTCCAAGGAGGAGCATAAAACAAGAGGTCACATAGCCGAGAGATGGATAGAAGACAAAGAGAGTTTGGACAGCCACTCCCTAGAAGCAGCCAAGGTATATCTTTGAGTGGAGAGTAGTATAGGTTTAATCTGGCAAGATTCTGTCTATTGGATGTAAATGAACTGAAGTTTAGCTGGATAATTCTGTTTCTTTTTAGACGTGTTGAAAAGCCAGCATGCTAGGGAACATATTTGTTTGATATAAATTCTAAAGGACTTGAAAATATTTTTGCTTGGGGAATCTCTAAGGAGGACCAGACCCATGAACTCAGAACCACCCACAGAAGCTGAAAATAGCTAAATCTTACATTCTTATGGGCATCTTTGCTACGAAGTACAATGTTTACAAGGAAATATTAAAAATGGATCTAATTGATGAAGTTGCCTTGAATTGACTGCAATTCAATTGCAATTCAACGGCAAAGTTGTATAGCAAGCAATACAATTTTTTTTTACTATTATGTTCTTACTTCTTTTGAAAGAGCACAGCATTTTGTGTATCTTGTATGCTCAAATCACAATAAATGTGAAATAAACTTGAATGGCTTTTTAAACCTGGATGGAAATTTCAGATATCAATAAAAAGGATTTCCTTAATACAGTGCTTGGAAAATGTGATTTTTGTTTTCATGTTGGTTAACAAAATAATTATTAAAATAACCACAAAATATAGTAACATAACCTTAAAAACTATTAGGTGAAGACAGGCAACATAGTACAATTCTGATATCATCCAAAAATCATGGCCAAAAGAAACAATTGTGGAAATTGAACCATATCTGAAAGATGTCAAATTATTTGTTCCCAATCTCAGGGAACAGATGTTGAGGTTTAGCCCCTACCGTTACCAAGCAACATAAAGCTTTGCCTTCTCTTTTTGTCTGTTCAATAGATCAGCACATTCTGCCTGCTCCATTTCATCTCTCAACTTCTGTAGCTCAAGTCAGTATATTCTGTCCAGGATGTTTTAGCTGATGATGACTTCCAAACTGCATTTAAGAAGATTCCAGTATCTCTAAGATGGAGCTTGGACACTGAGGAGACGGGTGGTGGTGGTATCCATATTAGAATATTGGAGAGGGTAATATTGGGGGTTAAACCCCTGGACTTTGGGAATGATGGACAGAACAGTAGACTGGTTTATATTTCCACTACTTTTTTATTTTTTTGCTTTGTGTGGAAAAGAATATGAGCTGAGAAGAGAGTATAACGTAAGCCAATTTATCAGAATATGCTTGGAACTTGGGGAGGAAAAAATAGTTCTCCAACAATGCCCCAGATCTAGATTATTGTTTAATTTTAAGTATGTCAGTCCAGCTTTGCATCCAGCAGTATTTGCAGGACACCATGTTATCTTACTTCCCTACTGTTGATAAATGCAGCATTCTTTGAACACTACAAGGATTGCCAGCTGTCTTTTTATTAAACGATTCCTAGCGTTTTTTTCAAACAAGATCTGTAGAATTCAGGGCTAAAAGGGTTTTGTGTTCCATCTGGAACCAATTTAGAAACCATCACATTCTATTTATTTCAACTTCTTTTGATTAAAGCAATTACTTTAAACTTCAAAGGCAGAGGCTTTATCTTTAACAAAGGTGAATATGACTGCATCATAAAGACCTGTTCTTACATTTTTTTTTAATTTGCACAGTCTGCTATATAAATCAGCCATAAGCCTAACCTTTCTATTTTGCCAAATTAATAGCAAGAGATCCATTTTTATTATTATTATGTTCTTACTTGTTTTGAAAAAGTCCACATATTTGGATCTGGAAAGAAATCACAACTATTATGGAAACTTTCTGTAGATGTGATACCCAGATATTAAATTGTTGTCATGAAATAACCCTCTCAATTATTTTTAATTAATATTGAACTAATAATATTTAATTGTCTTCCTCAGGGTTAGGCTCACTAAGGCTAAATTTAACTAAACATGTTGGAAGATGCAATATAAATCTATAGAATTTATTTTATTCTTAGAGCTACATATCAGTTAGGAAGAAATTTCTTCAGATTGTATTTTCAAGTTGATTATTATTATTTTTTTAAAAAAAATTCCTGTTGAAATATTGGCTATTCCACCTTAGTCCCATCACCAATTTGAATAAATGACCACTTTGATTATCTTAATTTAGGCCATTGATCAAAACGTTGAACATCCTAAATAAAGTCCTTCAGCTTTTGGCTTGACACATTTTCCCTTTTCTCCTTCTACCATATTTTTTTCCTCTGTGTGTGTGTAATTATGTTTGTTGGTTGCATTAAACTTTATAATTATTATCTAGAATCTAGCATCTGAGGTGGTACAAAAATAAAATAAAATGAATGTGGGTTTCAAGCCCTATTTAAGCAGATGGCAGACTCATGTCGTTCCAATGACATTCATTGGCCAAGAAACAAGGTGATTTCAAATTATGGCGGTCTCTGGAAATTACATAATTGTGCTATTTAATCATTTGATTATTATTTGTTTAGAGATAGAGGGAATAGTCCATCCTGAGTTATAATGACATTATAACATTTTTGTTTTTTCACATGCATAAGAATATTGGACAATCAGATTAGGAATCAGAAATGTTTGCAGGTGATTTTTTTGTTGTTAAAAAAATCCTTTCCTACAGGAAAGGAAGCTGTGTATCCAGGAAAGGAAACCAACATAGATGGATCAGACCAGATGGGGCACAGCAGAAATCCCTTTGAGGCATGATAATTTTGAATGTTTAAGAAGGCAGATTTCTTTTCTGAAAGGTTTCTTCTAAAACTTTTCAGATGAGCATAGATATTTTTGCCCCAACTGTTGCAGTTAACCAAAAACATGAAGTAGAATAATTATACGACAATTATTTCTTCAAAGGTCTGTATCTGTGAATTGTGGAAAGATTATAAATTAAACCAAATAGATGATGCTGAAATGCAAATGTTGTTGTTGATTTTGTCTTTCCCTTCCTTTTCCCAATTTACATATTATTCCCTTATCAATTTCTAAAGATTATGAACAGTTGACCACATTAAAATTAAATATTAAAGACAAAAATCAATTAGTGTAGTAACGATCAATCAATCTGATCAGGGATGGTTTACTATCAGGTACCTTTACTACCGGTTCTCTTCATGCACGTGCTTTGCGCATGATCAGCGCGTACATGCTTGCTTGCATGCGCACTAACTATTCTCCTTGGAAAAAACTCAAAACAAGCACTCTGTACATGCGCAGAGCAGAGAAACGTAAGTACGGGCAGGCGGGTGGGCCCAGCTCCTGGCTGCAGAGAACTGATTCAGTGATGTCACACCATCACCGCTACCAGATCACACGAACAGGGCCAAACTGGGAGCATCCAACCACTGAATTTGATGCAACACTAATCATACTCATTGTATTGCCTTGATTTTGTGACTCTTGTTATGACAGTCCAGTGAAGGATATAATGTTTATGAATATACAATAACTAATGTCTGTTCATAATAACATCTTCAAGAAGGACTATTGGGTTTTTGTACAGTGAAAACAGCATCAAGATTTGTGGGCGCCTTAAAGTTTAACACCTTTATTATGGCATAAATTTTTAAGATGGCATTATTCAATGAAGCAGTCTAGAGTTTTCAAAAGCAGTTGCCATTACTAAATCAAAGCATATAGATTAGGATTCAAGACACCACAAGAGTTTTGGATCTGTTCACAGTGCTGTTAATTGAGACAATCAGTCTAAACTAAAACCAGGGGTAAATCAGAAATGAGGACGTAAAATTTTCTGAAATGCTTCCCTCAAATTACAGGGTAATATTTTGGGTGGGGATGGTAGTGTTATTGCCACCATCCTCATGGACTTTGATCTCTCTTGCATTTTTCCTATATATATTTCAATTAGTCACAATGAATGGTCGTTTTTGGGTGGAAACAAACCTACTGAATAATGAATATCTTGGTAAAGGCAGAATGCTAATCAGAGCAGCAGAAGATATGCGAGTCTGCATCTATACAACATATCACCAATGAGTAGAAAGTGCTGTCTTGTCACCAATGGATCAATTTAATAAGAATTTGTATAGTTTCTTAACCACAGTATATATTTTTTCCTACCAAGCTGCATTTCCACATTTGCTTTCAATAAATCTGTTTCCATGTAACTGTAACTTTGAAATAATGAGGATCAAGGGGAACAATATGTTCCAAAAAACAAAACAAAAACCCTAATGAATGCTGACAGCCATTTAAGTGGAAGCGTGCCAATGTTTATTGATAAATATTGCCTGACTCAACTGGCTTATGAGCAGCCACTATCATGTGGCATTGTTCACATTTAAAGGAACATGTTCAAAGGGCCACCTATTGTAACTCAAAGAAAGCTACTTGTTTTAAAATATAATAGGATCAGTAGCCAGGAGCTGTTGCTCAAGAACTTTTGCCCAGTACTAAATTCCCCCAAGGAATATATATAGAACCAAAACTTTCAGATTCTGAAACTAGTTCACAAGCCATACAAAATGTAGTGCACCCATTTGTCATCAGCACTGACACTATCTCCAAGGAAACATTTGACTTCAAACGTATCAGAAGTTTGACTTTGATGACCCAGTTTTCTTTTTTCTTTTCTTCTTTTTTCTTTTTTTTCCCTTGCAAGCCACGATATCATGAACCTGTTGTAATTCCATTGTGATTCCAAACTCATTACAATTACTTTATGTGCCATACATGCATACCTACTCATGATATTTACTTTCTGTAATAAGCAACATTATGCAAAGTAGTATGTATGAAGTAGTAAACAATAGATATTGGATGCCGGTGATCATCAGCTGTGGGGAGCTATGAAAATGAATTTGGAGACACTATTCAGAGACAATTATACCAACATGTGTAAAAACATGTGCTAAGCCCAGGAAAGTGGGAAAGTGTGTGTGTGTGAGAGAAAGAGAGAGAGAGAGAGAGAGAGATTTCATCACAGACTACGTTGCAAACCATTGTCATGCCCACCTCACACTGAAACATTCTCTGCTAATGATAATAACTGAATTCCAGTCAGTCATTTGAACCAATAAGCCATAAGTGCCATCAAAGCCCTATTTTCCCTCTAGCCAGCTCGTGCTATTTTGTACAAGCTAAGATCACTAAACCAGAGATTACCTTGTAAGCAAATCGGCTGTTGCTGTAATGTAACACCTAGGAGAGACATCAAGGTTGTTTTTCTAGCTATTTGTTGACAGTATAATGAAGTCAAGTAGAGAAAATGAACAACAACAAAACAGTAAGGATAGAAATTTGAGTTGGGGAAGAGGCAGGGAATAAATGCCAAACACAAAGGATAAAAGAAAAGGGACTTAAGCCAAAGAGACCTGCAGAATTCACTATTTTAAAATCAAACACCAAAGGGGCTAGTCTATGCAGAACTGAGCTGTCAGAGCTATGTAGATATTCATAGGATGTAATAATACAAAATGAATTTGAAGGCTAAGCCAGTCCTCTCTACTCTTTGAGTGTAGAATGGCTTTGTCCTGTTCAAAGGAGACTGGACCACATTGGAGGACGGGTAAGAAAGGGATGAGGAAAGTCAGAAATCTTAGCTTATTTCCCATCATATTTTACTTACTGATTGGAAAGCTTACTTTTCTTTTCTTTTCTTTTTTCTTTTCTTTTCTTTTTCTTTCTCTCTCTCTCTCTCTCTCTCTCTCTCTCTTTCTTTCTTTCTTTTTTTTATGCTCCCCATCTCCCCTATAAGGTGACTCTCGGCAGCTTACAAGTTATACTTGAAAATGATTAGTCTCTTGTTACGTCAATAGTTTGCTTCCCGCTATATAGGGCATTGCATTTCAGTTGACCAAAATGAACTCCTTGTTCAACTATTCAAATTAATCTGGTTCACAGAAGGCAAATACAACAACACAGAGATGCTCACATTTAAGTAAGCAACATTTAGCTTCTTCAGAGGCTGCGTTGTTGGTATAAAAATAACTACATTAAACAATTATGTGACAAGAGTGCTCTGTTTTCCCATGCAAGCTCACTTTTTAAAAGTTTTAAAATAACCCTTTGGTTCTTCTTCCCATACAGGATTGCTGTAATGACAGATCATTTGGCAGGTGAGTACCACAGAGGGAATTCTTGTGAAAGCTGAGCCACATGTTCAAGAGACTCACCTGGGCAGCTTTTTCTGCCAGTGCAATTTAAGAATGAAACACGAATCAAACATGTTGCTCATTAGAATTTTCCTTTGGAGGTTTCTGAAGTGAATTTGAATTAGGAGTCCTC
>JANHFM010002189.1:35744-52267 GCA_032468115.1 Grayia smithii
TTCTGCACAACTGTCAGGTCAGCAGTCTTTCCCATGATTGTGATTCCTACTGAACCAGACTGAGAGACCATTTACAGCCTTAGGAACCCTTTGCAGGTGTTATGGCTTAAGTAGCTGATTAGAATGGGACGCTTTGAGCCTAGAATATTGAACCTTTTCACAATATTCTAATTTTCTGAGATTGTGAATTTGAGGTTTTCATGAGCCATAATCAGCACAATTATGACAAATCAAGACTTGAACTATCTCGCTTTGCATGTAATGAGTCTATCTCATATATTAGTTTCACTAATTACTGAAATAAATGAACTTTTGCATGATAATCTAATTTTTTGAGTTTCACCTGTCCATTGTCTTTAGATTCTCAGAATCCAGGAGAATTTTAAATGGATCATCCATTTCCATAAATGTCCATCCATTTCCATAAATTTTCTTCAAAATTTAAAAATCCAGGATTAGTTTTAAAATGATTCCATTTTACTTTAAAAACATTGGAGTATAACACTTGACATTAGTACTTTTGAACATCTATTATCTCTTGGACATTTGAGCAGATACTCTGTGGAAAGCTCACATAACACTTCTGAAGACAATTTTAATTTTCTATGTTATCTATCTCTTGCCTCTCAAAATGGTTCTGCATCTTCTAATCAAATGTAAGCGGACAGTTGGCATATAGCCAGGTGGCCAGGTTAATGTGCCCTCCATCACTGCTTGAGTCAGCAATTCCTGAGGTATAGTCTTGGTATCCTTTGGTGTGCATATAATGTATCACACAGAAAGATCAGAATGCCTAAAATTGACATAGGCCTGTACTTTCTATAAGATTTCCATAAAAGTTAGACTTTGTCCTTCTGTTACAATATCTAGGCAAAATGGTTGACTTCTTTATTATCTTCTTTCTTATAAGATGAAGACTCACATTATCACATAGTGGCAAAGAGAAGCAGAATAGAGCAAAAAGTCAGAATGTTGGGGGCAGTTTCCCTATAAAAAAAGGGCTGAAATGTTTGCCATTTTAGAACAATAATAAAGCCATCAATTATACAACAATAAAATCATCAATTATGTTCATGATTAAAAAAAGAAGTTAACCAGATTTTTCCTAATTCTTTCCAGTAGCAGCAGAAGCATGCAATAAAATTGATTTGGTCCAGATAAAATACAATACAATACCTTCCAAGGAAATAAAATAAATGGATGCTCATTTTTCTGTGGGTACTTTAATTAAGATGCTTCTGCAAAACAAGCATTTTCAGAACCTGTGTGGCACTGAATGTCATTAGGGTAGACAAGATTAGGACAAGAGAGCTCCAGTTGTAAGCTTCTGAAAAACATCTAAATGGCTTCAGTATGAGACAGAGTGTCAAAAGAACACCTGAAATTCCTACTCCAAATATTTGCTTTAGAAACTGGAGGGTTCAGGAGATATGTTTTCCATAAATCATTCTCAAGGTGCCACTTTGTGATAATCAGAAATGGATATTCTCAATTACTTATGCAACTCACATCACTACCCAATTAGGATTTTTCTCTTTGCAAAACAAGTACCACCCTGTAACCCTTTTATTTTTTCTCTGTAAAATATATAAATAGGACAGCAATTGCCATATCAAAAGCCTTGGACTTCTGAAAGAGATCCCAAGGTAAGGTGCCTCCATTATAAATATAATTAGTAGGAGTTCAGTATTTCATGCAGCTTACCTAACATGAGTTGTGGATACAATTTGTCTTTTAGAAGAAAGGCAGATAAATATCCTGGTGACATTTTACCGACACTTTTCAACTTAAAATCAATGCCTCTATTTTTGCTCAGTAGCCATGTCTTTATAGTATATTATTTATAGTAGTGACACAGTGATTTCTCTAAAAGCCATCTTCTTGGGGTAAAAATTGAGCTACATCTTGTATATGATAGTCCCAAAAACAGTCTGAAACGCCCGATCTTCCTGTGCCCAGGAAGGCAAACTTTCACTCATTTTTTTCTGCTAGAGATCAAAATGGCATTTTTAAAAGTTATGTTGGCCCTAGCAGCCACATCTAGTACACTTTCTGGGCTTCATCTCATTGTAGGCAACTTCTCCACTCTAATTGGCAGCAAGGCTTGTAATGGAAATATTCCCTTCCCACAAGCACTGCAGAAGGTGGGGGGGGGGAGGATTTGAACAAATATAAATGTCTCTCCTCCATGCTATACAATTCAGTTCGATCAGTTAATCATAGTAAGTTACCAGTTTGGTCTAATCATTGAGTCTATGATTGTACAGTTACTTAAGAGTAAATTGAATTGGTGACTTAATTAATGGGAAATTGTTCTCTTCATAAAAAGCCTACACAATGTGCATTGAATCATTTTGGTTTGATGTTCAAAAGCTTGTCCCTCATTTCTTACTACTCAAATTGACCACATTTTTCTAGGTCCTGCCATTCTTACCTATAGCTAAATATTTTAAAAGTGCCTGTATAAAAGTTTATTCTTTGTTCTTTAATATGTAAGACATGTGTTTAAAATAAAAGAGCACAAGCAGGGACAGAGGGGAAGGGAATTAATAAAATGGCAGTTTATTGGCAATGTTTCCAAGATCTGAAATGATCTTCTGATTTGTGTTTCAGATGCATCTACTGTTTTGCACTCTCTTCCTTTCACTGATCATAGATGGGCCCCTGGCCAATGAAGTCAACAGTAATCTTGAACTCCAAAAGAGAACAGTGAAGAAAAATCCTCCTCAGTTGATCCCAGGTATATAAAATGAACTTCATCCATGGAGAAATTCCTTTTATCTTGAGCTCCTTGTTTGAAGGAGTGTATTAAGTTGAATACATTTAAATCCTGTCTACAGTCAACCAATGAAATTGAACTGTGGACAGAAGCATTGAAATCCTTTCTACAGTCAACCAATGAAATTGCACTGTGGACAGAAGCAAGACACACTATGGTGGTCATAACTTACAACATTCCAAGATGTCCTAAATATTGCAAATAATTTTTTTAAGTTAACTTGCCCAAAATATCTTATGCAATCAGCAAATCATCAAATTCTGGGTTAGCAGCATGCTAGTTGAGGAATTCTGGTAGTGAAATCCATATGTTGGATTTCCATACATCAATACTAGGAGTAGAGCATTTGGATAAAGCAGGTATCATAGTATTTCCTATAAAGAATCTCAGGTGCTGAAATCTTCAAGACTGATTGGTTAACCATTGTATGTTGGCAAGTCTCTGTTAAGAGAGAAAGAGAAAGTACAAGTGAAGTGAAGACACTGACTGCAATCTCCTCATCTAGGGTGTGCATTATATATTTTATGAATTTGAGTTCAAATGTGGAACAAATATGAACCAAAACAGGATACAAGCAATAGCTTTCCCAAGTGTATGCATATATAAGGATCATACACAAATTCTAGCCCAGAGTATAATTTTCATCCATTAAAATTAACAGAAACCTTAAAAAATAATCTCCAAAATTGCACTAGATCAATGTTTTCAATATTTTTTCTTTGAAGAATTTCCACACTTATAAAGATTATGGAGGACCCAGAAAGACCTTCGAAATCAACTGAAAATGGTTTTCATGAAAAAAAAAACCTTATATGTTTTAACAAATAAAAATAATGAGGAGAGTCACATTGTTTAATATTTTTACAAATAGTTTTTCAATTTTGATTTCATGAACCTATGAGAAAGTCTTGGACATAGTAGTTTAGGAATGCATTAATACCTATATATAAACAAATGATTTAGTAGATGGATTGGAACAATGTTAGAATCCTACAGTACCCAAAGATGTTTCCTTTCAAAAGGCAACTGGACTTTCTTGTCTTTTGAAAGAAAGCAACTTTGTAACAAACATGACCTGGACGACTGAGAATCTTCATAGACATACAGTAATAAATGTTACTCACATGGCTGAGAAAGATTTCCAGAAAATATGCTTATATTTCTTCATTAAAATTAGCTGATTGACATTTTTTTCTCTTTTCAGATGAAACCAACAGTGCTCAAGACCAGAATAATGACATCCAACATTCGAGTAGAAATGTTAGCGTTTTCTATGAAACTACTATGAGTTGGACTTTATTCCCAGGATCTATACCCACTGGAGCTGTGCCTTACTGGAATAGCTATGCTGGCAGATGGGAATATCCTTGCATTGAACTGTTCTGTGCTGCTGGCTACTACAGTCCCAGCCAGGGTCCTTACTGCTATTACCCATATGGAAACAAAGAACATTTCACTTCTAAGTTCTGGATTTTGGTGAATGGACATTACTTTGAAACCCTAAGCTGGAGAGGGGGTTCATGGGGTAAAGTGCCACCCAACTCCATCAATACCTGTGCAGGTATAAATTTATATGTTGGTAAAAATAAGTATGGATTAGGGAAGGTAGATAGTAAAAATCAAGCTTTCTTCCTTGGTTGGAATGGTAAGGAGTACTGGTATAAACACTATGATGTCCTGACCATTAATAAAGACTATCGCTCACAGAGCATCTCCAGTGTCAGGTACTTTCTAGACCAGGGATCATTCACTGAATCAGGTATATCCATAGTCTCTAGCAAAGTTACCAACCATGATTGTAGGACAGTGAAGAAGTCAACCACCTTATCAGGAACAGTGACCTCTGAACATAGCTGGGATGTGGGCCTTTCCTTCTCTCAGGGAATAGGCTTTACAATGACAGCAGGGATTCCTGAAATCTTTGGAATATCATGGGGCATTTCATCAGAGAAAACGTTCAACTGGACTAAAGGTTATACACGGAGTGAATCGATCACTTACTTCGACACAGTTGAAGTTGAAGTCCCAGCCAATCACCATTGTGAACTGGAAATGGGTGGCATGAAAATGAGAGCAAGTATTCCCTTCAATGCCACTGCTACTCGTTACTATCATAGTGGAGCAACCCGAATTGCCCCCATCCAAGGTACCAGTCACAATGCAGTTGTGGCTCAAGTACGAACAGTGATCAAGAGGTGTGAACCTATCCCAGATGCACTTCCATGTAGTACAGAAATCCCAGAAGTGATCGTCTAGCCAGGTTAATGATTGTGTTCTCACACATGCTCAGCCTAGTTCATGAATTAATCTAGTTCATAGATTCTCTCACTACATTGAATTTATCAAATGAATGGGCTTGTTCAACATATTAGCCATTAAAAAAATTAATTAAAAGCAAGAGTAGCATTTTATATGAATACAGCCACTCAGTCATTATAATTATGGCTGACATTCTAAATAAACTATACTAGAGAAAGGTGATACTGGAATTAATGACGATGGAAGTTCCACTACAAAATGAAGCTGGGGTTTTTTGTGTTTGGTGTGCATTTTCTACTCTTTATCTTGTCCTCCTCTTCCAATGGTTGATCTTATGTTGAACTTTCTTTTCATTTCTATGAAATACGACTACTGTACAAAAATAACATTAAAAGTATTTTAAAAAATGGTTTAAAGGCCTGAAGTGTGGCTTCTCAATGGCTTTTTTCAACTCTACAGTTGGATTACACAAAAATGGTAGGCTGAGCTAGACAGAAGTCAGTTTGTGACTTTATTTTAGAGGATCCTATTCAATGCCTCAGCATGTTGTACAAACCAGGATATCAACTTAAGCCACAATTATGGTTTATAGTCTTCGAGTACAACTTTGGCCTGCATTCTTTATTGGGGTAGTGGTAACCAGGTAGAAGGGGAATGCTCTTTATGCCATCTTGTACTCTTAAATGAACAGAGTTTAAATTTAATACATACATTTATTTGGTAGGTTTATATGGCTGCCCATTTCAAATATGTGAAAAGTGTAGCCCCATAATGAGATAGGCAGCAAATAGATTTAATAAATAAATAAATATTACTCTAAGCAGCTAATACTACTAAAAATTTGAAATCTCAGCTGGAAAACTTCAAATCATAGGTGGCTCAGTGGCTAAGACACTGAGCTTGTTGATCAGAAAGGTTGGCAGTTCGGAGGTTTGAATCCTTAGTATAGGTCTCCTGCGTGAGCAGGGGGTTGGATTAGATGACCTCCAAGGTCCCTTCCAACTCTTTTACTGTTACCTTCAACATAGACTTGTGAAAGTCTTCATTGCAGTGTTTGGTTAAGCTGAACTTGAGGCACTTTGTGGGATTCTCGTCACTAATTCTGTAATTGCTACTGCAACTGGAATTAATACCCTTATGCTGATATACTGAACATATTTGTATTCTTTGTACTTCAGATATATTTATAGCCCCCCACAACTCCATTCCTAATATTTTTTTAAGAAGACAATAATTCCACCCTCCCCCCTTGTCACCAGAAGTTAAACTTAAGCTTCTCTGAATACTTGATTAAATATTTTTAGAATCATTTACAATGTTACATTTTTGTTTCCTGACCACCAGAGGTCAGCACAGACCCATATTTTAAAAAAATCACAATTTCTTTATGAAAGCTGAATTTCGGTCTCTGTCCAGGAGTCAAGGAGGAAATGAAAACATGGTGCTTTTATGTAACACATGCACTCCTGGACAATTACAGTTGTGCACTGATGTTGATCATATAAATTCACACTGTCCTGCTCTACTCGTCTTTTCTCTCTTATTTCCTCAACCCTTTTTTTTTTTTAGTGTTCAAAGGTAAGCTAATATTCTTCCAAATAATGGATAATGTCAGATCGGACGCATTCCAAAAATATGTTTCCTAAACATATTTGTTTTCTCTTTGCTTTTGTTGCTGTTATTGTTGTTGGTGCTATTTGGATGCCATTGAATATTTATATTTTCTCTTCAGCCTGAAGACAAAATTGTGCACAAGTTTGAATGGAATTGAATATAGGTAGTCCTCAACTTACAACCACAACTGAGCCTGCAATTTCTGTTGTTAAGAGACATTTGTTAAATGAGTTTTGCCCCACTGTACAACTTTTCTTGCCACAATTGTTAAGTGAATCACTGCAGTTGATAAGTTAGTAACCCAGTTGTTAAATGAACCTAGCTTCCCCATTAACTTTGCTTGGGAGAAGGTCGCAAAAGCAGATCACATGACCCTGGGACACAGCACCAGTCATAAATATGAACCAGTTGCCAACCATTCTGAATTTTGATCTCTTGATCATGGGGATGCTGCAAAGGTCCATAACTGTGAAAAACGGTCATAAGTCACATTTTTCAGTGCCATTGTAACTTTGAACGGTCATTAAATGAACTATTGTAAGTTGAGGACTACCTGTATTAGCAATCTTTGCAGCACACATCCCTTTAACTATAGAGCACTTCATGGAATCATAGTTTTCTGCGTATGTACCTGGCAGTTACTGAATTCAATCAGTCTTAATACTCAGTAGACACGGAGAAGATCTTGCAGTGCTGCCAGATCCACCCACGTAATTTGTCTATTAACCAATTTTAAAAATCCTTACATACCCAAAGACATCATGGCTAAGCTATGAACACAAAGCTGCTTATCTCTCCTGGGAGGCACCCTTCCCTCCTATAGGGTAGATCCAATGAAGGCTCTGGCCACAAGCCACCTGTACTTCAAGGCCAGGGAAAGAAGGTGGGGCTGAAGGCCACTGGGTGGCCTTGGGCTCATCACAGCCTCCCAGCCCTACCTCCCCCACAAGGCTGCTGTGGAGGGAGGGGGGAGAAGAGACTGCTCTGTCTGCCACCTTGAGCTCCTGAAGGAAAATGGGCTGTGCAAATAATAAAACCACAGAACAAACCTATGCACTTTTTTGTTTCTCCTTGAACTTCCCAATAACTATACTAACAATCATTCTGGACTGTTTTGGTCAACCCCACTATCCCAAATACAGGTAGTCCTCGACTTGCAACAGTTCATTTAGTGACCTTTCAAAGTTACAACGGCACTGAAAAATGTGACCATCTTTCACAGTTATGACCTCTGCAGCATCCCCATTTTCATGTGATCAAAATTCAGATGCTTGGCAACCAGTTCATATTTATGACTGACGTATCCCAAGGTCACAGCATGCGGTCACCTTTTTGTGACCTTCTGACAAGTAAAGTCAATGGGAAAGCCAGATTCACAACCACCGGGTTACTAACTGCGGTGATTCACTTAACCACCCTGGCAAGAAAGATTGTAAAATGGGGCAAAACTCATTTAACAAATGTCTCGCTTAACAACAGAAATCTTGGCCTCAATTGTGGTCATAAGTCAAGGACTACCTGTACAATTTCTTATGCACAGTAGAAAAGTCTGGTGTCATCTATCCATCTCAGAGTTAATAGGGCATCACCACCATGTGCCAAAATTCCCGGCTTTATACCAACATGAAATTCTCCTTCACATTCTCATCTCTCTCTTTTTTTTCCCCCCATGATCTTAGCAACACTCACACAGTTCAAGATCTAAGGCAGGTTAAAAGTTTATGGAAAATCTCACTAGCACATTCTCCCTGAGGCACTCCCTGGTCTTGGTATATAATCTAAGTTCCTTGCTTTCAGTGCTATATATTAAAAGGCAGCGATCTGTTTCTCAAAGCATCCGAGTATGTGCAGAGTGGCACTATTCACTATGGAGTAATTCCAGCCCGCCAATCTCTGTGTACATGCCACTGTCTGTGGCATGACAGTGGGATAGGATGGCACCCCTCTTTCTCTTTAGGTAAATGTATGATTCCAGCAATTCTTGAATTCTCCATCCCAACTTTACCAGATGAAATAAGAAACTACATGGGCCACAGGCATTGTGGTATTACACAATGCCCCACATATATTTCCCTGGTACAATGTGTCCACATATCATAACTAAAGCTTAGTCACTAACTGAACCCAACCCATCGGCTAACATACGCTTCCTTTGGGAAAATGGCTGGAGAGCCTGACATTCCTCCATACTGTTTCAGCCGTTACTGATTATTCTGAACTTGTACAAAAAACAAAAATTCCAAGCAGGCATCTACTGATCACCTTCTCCAAGTGCAGGCTTGTTTCCTGCCTGCAAGGACAGGTCTCCTTGAATCTGATCTGAGGCCATTTCCAGGCCAGAGATACCATCCATCACCCCCCCCCCCACTCCCCTCTTCCCACTTAGCAGATCCATCCTCACGTGGGAGAGATGGTGCCTCTCCCAACTAAGCTCTGCAAATTAAACCAGGCAGTGCAGGCTGTTGAAGCATATCTCCCATACCCAAGATCCACCCACCCAGCCTATCTGTCTACCCCTCCCGCATGACTGGTGGGCAGGGCTGCCTCCAGCCAGAATGCTCCTCTCTCCCCTTGATCAGGGCAGATTCAAGCACACAGACCAGGAGCTGCAACATGTCACAGAGTCCCAGCCAGCCAGAAGTCCCTGCAAAAGGACAAGGCACTCCAGATGCTCCCCCAGAGGAGCCCCCCTGTGCTGAACTGAAAGCCAACTTTGAAAAATGGTGAGTGGGGCATGGAAGATACCAGCAGTGAGGTATGTGCAGATTTTTTTTTGGATTTGGGGAAGTGCTGGTGAAGGAAAGCGAGGTGATTTGGAGAAAGAGACAGGTGCTACAAGAAAAGGGGTTAGTGGGTAACTGAAGCCAATTATGGGATGTCCTGAATTCCTCTGCCAACTCCTTGTTTTCACCACTTCGCCATATTTCTGAGGTGAGCCGCAGTGTTATTCAAGGGTAAATAGGCAGTCATTTAATATGTGAGCTTTCATGCAGCACATGGGAGATGGCTTGGATGCCCAGAGCAGAGGTGTGGAGGGGGAGGACAGAATATGAAGGAATCCAAGCAATTCTTGAATATAAGGCAGGGAGATTAGTCTGGATGCCCAATGGCAACATCGGACAATCCTAGCAGGAGTCTCAGGGCTGGTTTGTGATATAGTATCTGGTACCTTCAGAAAATGTCATATGAAAATCCTCGTTATTATAAGCCAAATTACTAAATACATAAACTAGGTCACTGATTATTGGCACCCATTGATCACGTTAAACAGGCTTGGCCTCTCAGACAGCCTCAGGACTTTGACCCCAAGTCAGAACTGCTGTACACCAACTCTTTTCCTGACTTTTTTTTTTCTCTTTTTCTGGAGCACTGCAATCAGTGACACCAAACTCTGTCCAAGGCCCCACACGCACACATTTTCAAGCAGTTTTAGCAATGCTCTCTCTTAATTCGTGCCTCTTTTAACATGCAGTCTCCTGATCTTTCTTTGATTAAGAATTAACCTGAAAAAAATGCTTTCAGGAATTCAGCTTCTTTGCTCGGAAACAATCACATTGCAAAACTGCACCTAGAAAGTACTAGAATCAAGCCATTGGTCAACTTGGGAATTATTGGGAGAAGAAAATGCAAGGCCTTTGCTTACCTTCTGCTAGCAAGATAAATCCACTCATCTCACCTCATAAACCCACCGTTTAGCTTTCAAAGGAAAAGTTGATGCAATAACAGCTACTAAACAGTTTGAAAATACCAGCAGCTGGAGTGAACAGATGTTAGCCTGATAAACATTCTGGATGGCAGATAACTGGAAGCTCCACCTAACAACAGAATACATGAATTTTTAAAAAATAATCATAATTATCAACTGTGGTTGAACCTCTCGTTTTCATGGGAATTTTCTTTAAAGACTAGAATTGGTAAAACAACTATTTTTGCCAGCAACCTACTTTTAATCTGAATTCACTGAATTAAAGATGGTGTTAAATAAATATATTGGTTTGTGTTACATAATAGAGAGCACAGGATATAAATGATAAATTACTGAACTGATCTCAATATACTCTCTTCTGAATCAGTGTAATGTTCACATCTACTATATATGGTCACTTGTTTTATGAGATGGATGGTGGTGTAAGTTTTAAAAATAAATAAATAAATAAACGTGTGATCAGTCTTCTTTTATAAATATACAATTATTTATAGCCATTATATATAACAATTTATTAACAGGATAAGATCTCACCCCAGGAAGCTTATAGTTAGGCAAGAGAAGCCATAAAGATAAAAGGAGGAAGATCCATCTTGCGCTGACTAGATTCAGACTCCATTCCAGCTGCATTTCAGGCAAAAACAAAAAACACAGATGAAAAAAAATAAGCAAATGCAGTCACACGCAATATGCGATTTTTATGATCAAGGTAGGCCAGTGCGCATTAAGGACTCTTTCCTTCTTGTTTGCTAAGTGACCTGGATAAATTTGTATAGCACATTTCATTCTCAGCACAACATCCTGCTCTATCTTTTTTTAACTTCAAGAACAATCTCTCCTCTTCATACATTCCCACTTTCACTGAGCTCCACTTTTCCTTTTGGTGACATCACAATGATTTCATAATCTCCTATTTATTTCCATCTACCAAACTAATCCTAGCGCTCCTAGGAAGAGGATTTGGGGCTGGACCTGCCAGACATAAGGTCTTTATAATTTCCTTTTTATTTTTCCTTATGATTGGCGTAAAAATAGAAAGATCCTAATCTGGGAAAACCAAATACCCAGTGAAAAATAATAGGGACAATGCCAAGGGCCATTTTACATAGAAACACCATTGAAACAAAGATTATCAATAAGCAGACTTAAAAAAAAAAAAATCATATTTTGGATTTCAAATATGAAATCCTATATACTTTACATAGGCCTATATACTCAGCCCTATATACTCAAACAACTCTTATAACTGAAGCCTGCAGTATGTCATCTGAGTTTCTTTCTCCCCCAAAGACAAAAATTCAAGCCATTGTTCTGATGATACAAATAGCCATTGTCATTCAGCAACTATCATTTATTTAGTGTATTTCCAAGCCACCTTAATCAACCCTGTTTAACATATAACATAGCTATGATAGTACACACAGCTAAAACCATAATAAAATAAAAGATACCATCACAAACCAGGGTTCAAATAACTGCTATATTAAAATAGTGTTAAGCTGTCTCCTAAATACAGAGAAAGAGGGAATTATTCTCACTTCTGGGGGTAAGGTAGTACAAAAAATGGGGGCCACGACTGAAAAAGCCTGTTATCTGATTCTTACTCCCTGGAGCTTGTAAACTAGAGGGCCCTGGACAGATCCCCTCCAGGGATTTGAATCAACAAAGCAGCAAAAACTGTTGCCTCATATAATTCAGTGCAGTGTCATGAATGGCTTTAGAAGTGATGATTTGCACATTATTGGATTATTTGACCAGGGATAAAATGGGACGTTATTATTTTGGGTGGCTCTTTTGGGATTTATTGATATTGTAATTGGAAAGTATGGCATACTAAATTTAAAAAGTTATCATTTTTCCCTTATTTTATGATCTTAGTTTTGATAATACTTAATTGTGTTTTTTATTCAAAGTAAAGAAATTTAATGAACATTTGTCTGTAAAGGAGAAGTCATTTCTCCTTGTTATATTTTAGTCTATTGTTTCTACTAGGGTAATGGGATTAGTTTATATTTGTGAATTGTGGATTTGTTTATAGTTTATAGTTAAGATTTAGAATGTTTGAATAGGATATGTTGCATTTAGAGTGGCTTTTTTGAAGGGAACTACACGACTTTGCAACTAACAACAACAAATTAATATTTGAATACTGGGGTTTTTCACTTCATGTAAAGAGGAATGGTTTCTCTATGTTACATTAAATTGGGTTTTTATTTTGTTTACATTAAGATATTGGGACTATTTTATGCTTTTTAAATGGGATTGTGTTATAGCTAAGAATTAAGATGTGGAATGTTGACTATATTATGTTAATTAAGCTAAATATTTTAGAATTCTGTCTTGCTGATAAACAGATTGGAAAAGAGGTTACTTAATCTGATTTGTCTATTTTTAAGAGATGGGTTTTGGGATGAAGAAGACATGGAGAGATACAAAATTTACACTTCTGATAAACATGGTAGGAAGTTACTTTCTGGGCAGGTTGCTTTCTTGCACCTTTTTCATATATTTTTTTTAGCATGTGCTTTATTTTTGCTCTTTTAAAAACTTTTAATGAAATTATGTTAAAAAAAAACAAGCAATGACTAGCACTTCAAGCTGGCCCTGAAAACTAACCAGCAACAAATTCAAGCCAGCAATTTCAAGATAAGTGTAATTATATTCCAGTGCAACCATCCCATCATGGATTGGGCTACCACATTTGAAACATCTATAATGGCATCAATGCTCTATCTTCTTCACTCTAACAGTCAATCCATGAGAAGAGATTTCTGCTTTCTTATCTTATAATCTCAGACCTAAGATAACACCAATCACAAGTCCTCCTTGCGAGGCCTCCCTCACTGCCATTGAAGCTCTGGAGAATGGAAGATGAAGAGGAGGAGTGCCCTGGCTGTTGGAGTGTTTCCTGTTCCACCTTCTTGTTTAAGGCAATTACATCTTGCTACTGCAGCCAACAGCTGAAACACACACTAATCAGTCCCTTCTATATTACTCACATTGAGACCTTGGGACAAAACTGAGCTAACACCAACTATTTTCATCATAATTTCTACTTGAGATGAATCATAAAGAACTTTATCCTGAGTTCCCTATTACATCTGAATTTCACCCTGGGTTACTTTGAAATCAATCCATTTTTCCTGTCTCCAGCCAGAGATTAATTATCGTAGCAGCTGCAAAATAAGTCTTCGGCAGCCATCTTCTTTTTCTCTATGTTTTGCCCCTGCTATGCTTTACGGGGCATGGATTTAAATTTTTTAAGGTATAAAACATTTTTCTAAAACATAGAAAAACATAAAAAAGGCTGAGCAGCTATGCAGAACATCTACTTCCTATGAGATTGGATGACTGGATAAGTAACTTATCCACAGTTCACACCATGTGTGTTGCACATATTCTTCACGTCAGCTCCAGTAGGTAGGCCAGATCAGGAAATTAATTCCACATGAAAACTAAAACTACTTTTACTGAGATTGGCTAAAATAGCAGAATCTTGCAAATTTGATTATGCTATACCAATTGTTCCTTATTATATTCCACTAAAATCAGGGAGATGTGTGCATGAGCCATTTCCAAATATTATCTCTGGACATCATCATCATCACTTGTATGTTGCCCAGCTCTCATCAATTCTAGGTATTACAAATGTTTCAGCCTTTTTTATTTAGGTAATGGTTTATGTTTATTTCTGTCAATTCATCCTTTTACTCTCTATCCTCTTTCTTACCTCCAATTCCCTAAATTCATTTCCTTGAGAGATGCTGGGAGGAAAAAATTCAGTGTCCCAACTCTTCTGGAGAGCATCAAGTTTATGGACAAGCTTAAAGAATTTAAGGTGTTCAGTTGAGGGGAAAAAAAGAAAAAGATTGAGGGGAGAACTGATATCAGCATGCAAGTACATAAAAACATGCTGGCTGAGAAATTCCGGAAGTTGAAATCTACACATCTTAAAAGTTGCCAAAGTCAAGAAACACTGAACTAGATGACACATGGTCAATGGTTCAATTCTATGCATTTTGTTTGTTAATATTTACAATTTACATTACATTTATAGCTGTTCCAATAGATAAATTCTTGGACAAGAAAGACTGAGATGTAAATCCCTGTAAATGAATGAAATCAATGAATTAAGTATTGTGTTGCCATTGCAACATTTCCCAACAAGCGATGTGGCTGTTCTGATTTGCATTGCAGGAATAATGCAGGTCAACAGGAACACTCTGAGACCTACCATCTGCTAGGTCTGAAAGAAGCAGAGAAGGGAACATTAATTTTTGCTAATGAAGCTACAGGCAATTTAAATCAGCAGCAGACAATCAATTACATAACTAAGGGAGCTAAGGACGCTGGGCTAATGAAAGGTCACAACAAGGAATATGAGCTGCTGGGCCCTAGATAAGCTTAGTAGTGGAATATGTTGCTTAGAGAAGTTGTGGACTCTGGAATATCTGAATCTGGAAATTTTTAAGATCCTCAGAAGTAGAGTAGATATTATATTCATTTGATACACAAAAGTACAACAGACACTTCCAATAGAAGTAGAAGCTAGGATCAGAAACTTCATGTTTCATAAGTTTATATGGACATTAAATGAAAGAGGCCTAACATGCAATCACGGTTTACACCTTTGTTTGAAAAAACTGGGCATGTTAAATTGTTCTGAAGAATACAGAAAACACTAATTTTTTAATGGCTTCCCTAGAGTTTGTGTGTTTTCCCTTTCAAATTGTAGGAAACCACATTGCATCTTTGGACAAGATCCTTATTTTTGCAAAGATTAGCCAAGGGCACAAAGTAGTCTGGACAGCAGCATAAAGGAAAGAGGAACGGGGTGCAATTTACAGCATCTTCCTGTAGAAAATACAGAAGTTAACATGGATGGGTGCAATTTGCAACATCTTTCTGTAGGTAATGCAGAGGTTAACATGGATGTTTGAACATGATTTCAGTTCAGCTTGTTTGCAGCATAGCTCTGATAGGTCAGCTTGTCACAAGGCTTCCAAGGAAGTGATGGGAAGTGACAGGCAGAGGAAGCCAGCAGCTCCTCCTTCTACATGGCCCCTGCCCAGCCAGTCTAATCCATTGCCATCAGCGTATTCCTGACCCACATTTGGGCTCTCCTGCTGCGTTGCCCTGGTAACTGGCCCAATTTAAAGCAACAAGCATGCGCTGAAAGCTTGTGAGAACCCTCTGTGGGCTGTTTTACGGTTGAACTGATGAAGCTTCCTGTCCGACTAATTTGGTATGTTAGCATGGCTGCTGTACATTGTACAGGGCATCTGCTTTTAGAAATGGGAATCCCCATTCATTATGATTTTCAGAGTGAGGGGGAGAAATATGGGGTGAAAATCTCTTTGAATCTTTCAGTCTAAATCTTTTCTTCTTCCTTTTCTTCTTTTTGCATTTTGGCATTTGCCAAATTAAGGCTGTTCCTGTAATGTTTTCAAGGCAGGACCTTGTGATTCTGCTGCAAAGACTGACTCTGAAGGTTGATGCCATCAACCTTCAGAGTATCTGTTCTCCCTAGGTTTATAAAAAGCATGAGGCAATTTTCCTCATCTTAGACTCTCTCCAGAATTGTAAACTATAACTTCGGGAGCTTAGCACAGCCACACTAAGGGGAGAAATCTGGAGGACATCACCGTATAACAAATAACCAAGTTGAGAAAGTCTTCCCTAGGAGAAACCAGACATTGGATCCAACTGGCACATGTCATGGCCATCTTCTTCATTTAACGAGACTTGTAACAGGGGAAGTGGGAGGTATAAAATCACTTCCTGAACTGATAATTTTGCAGAAAGGAAGCAAGAAAACAGAATGTATAGCCATCTTGCAATAGTTGAGACAATTGGTTTGGAATAGAGGTTAAGACACTGGCCGAGAAACTGGGAGACTGAAAGTTCTAGGCCTCCCTTAAACATGAAAACTGGCTGGGTAATGTGAGCCAATCTCAGCTCAACCTACTTCAGAGTTGTTGTTATAGGTAAAATAAGAGCTAGGAGTATGTTCGTCACCTTAAATCAGGGGTGAAATCCAGCAGGTTCTGACAGGTTCTGGAGAACCGGTAGCGGAAATTTTGAGCACTTCATAGAACTGGGAAATATCACCTCTGGCTGGCCCCAGAGTGGGGTGGGAATGGAGATTTTGCAATATCCTTCCTC
>JANHFM010002189.1:82705-94580 GCA_032468115.1 Grayia smithii
AGCGCAAAAATCCCAAGAATGGGCTTCTCTTATCTTCTACCACAGCAGGGAATATTGATATCAGATATTTACATTACGATTCATAATCGTAGCAAAGTTACAATAATGAAGTAGCAACGAAAATAATTTTATGGTTGGGGGTCACCACAACATGAGGAATTGTATTAATGGGTTGCGGCATTCGGAAGGTTGAGAACCACTGCGTTATAGAGAGGAAAATACAAAAGGGAAGATGGGAGAAAGTCCACCAGCACTGGGCACAGCCTATTAACTCACTAATAATGGGGCTTCAGGATTCAAGTAGTGCAGTATGCAGTAGCATGCACATCACTTACCTCATCAGGGCAGATAACTAGCTTAAAATTGAGAAGATCGTCCTGGTCTGAAAAATCTATTTCGCATGTTTTCGGCAAATTCAGTTCATTTATATCTGTCAGGAAAAGCAGAAGAAATTGCCAGTTTATAGAAGTCAGATGGTTAGAAAGATGAGTAGTCAAATCAGTAGAAAACTAAGCCTCTATTCCCAAATCAAAATATGTAATTGCTCCTTATGTTGATCATTAACTAAAAACTGATACATTTCTCTGAAAACTTTTGAAAAAAGAAACAAAACCTAAGTCAACAGTTTCCTGACCACAAGGCAAATTTGATCCAATCTTCTGATGTTCTAATCTTCCTAAAATAGATCGAGGATAGCTTTTTGGAAATTTACATTCACTGTATATTTTACAAAATGAAACAAAATGTGCTTTTGTAGGAGAACTGACAATTATTAAGGGACAGCCAAGTTACTATAACATAAGACACTATGTTATAGGCATGGTTTAACCTGAAAGAGAAGAATATTAGTTATTTTAAACAGAATATTTGAAATTATAAAACACAGCATGTGTCTGAGATAGAATAATTAATAGAAAACACCTCATAACTTATTCTAACTTCAATGTTTATAATAAAACAAGTGTAGTTGTTCAATAGCCAAAAACTCTGTAGGGGAAGGACAAGAAAGAAAAAAAAAATCAGCGATATTCAGTTTGAGAAAGTAAAGAGAATCAGACAACCTTGGTTTGTGTGAGCCTGAAAAGCCAGACTCCTAAGATAACAAAAGATAACAAGAGAGTTCTGGCGGCCAAAGGGATCAGGGTCTTCCCATGAACTCCCTAAGCAGCCACTAAGCAAGAAGGGCTGTCCAGCCAAACTTCACCAAAGCTTGGCCCCTCTTAAAGGACTGCTGGGGATAAATACACTAGATAAATATACATTAAGAGAAAACGAAACGCTAAGGCACTAAAGGGAAGACAAAACCGTGATGTCCATCAACGGCAGAAAGAAGCCCTTGCTTGGGTGGGCAAAGTTTTAATCCTGTCGACGCAGGATAATAACACAATTAACACTATCCGAGGATCCTTGTGCGGCACAGGAGGAGAAACAGGAGGAGCCCTGCCTCTGCCGGCCTGGCTTTTGTTTCTTTGCCCTTAGGAACAAGTGCAGCTGCCCATCTGTCCCACTAACCTTTCTGGATGCGGAGCTGAGCGGCGGACGCTTTCTTGCTGGAGCCTTTGGTGCCGCCAGCCGATTCCTCCTCCTTCTTCTGCTGCTTCAGCGAGAATAGCTTGATCATCTTGGCTGGCTGGGCGAACTATTATTTCGCCTTCTGACCCTGGCCTCGACCTGTCCTCAGTGGCTACCGCAGCCAGGCCCAGCCCAATACTAGTTCGGCTCTTGAGAAAAGAGAAGGAGGGAAAGGTAGGGGGGAATGGCGATTCCCGCGGCCTGGCCTGGCCTGGCCGGCCGAGAGAGACGGGACGGGAAGGGCGGGGAAGCCGGGCGAGGGGTGGGGGGAGAGGAAAGGAGACGGGGAGGAGTGCGAGCCAGGCAAAGGGTTAAGCAACCGGGGGAGCCCCGCCTCAGAACGCCGCCGCCGCCGCCGCCGCCGCCGCCGGTGCTGCTTTTCCTATTGCGGGATCGCTGTGTAAGTCGGACGGCAACTGATAGCACCCTTCGGCCTTTCCCGGAAGAACGTCGGCAACTTCCGTCTTACACCCTCAAGCTCCGCCCACTTGCCGACTCTCCGAAAGGACTCCACTGCGTTCGCTTAGGAGACGAGTGACGCTTTAGAAAGCTTTTCAAGCTGAAGGCTCAGCCTTCTTCGACTTTTTTTTTTTTTTTTTTAAAGTTGCTCTCGTGGTTTTCCGATCCGGCTTTCTGTTTTCTATCTCCTCGGGCTTCCGGCTGAGGAATCCGAGGCAGGGATTTCCGCCCGGCATTCGGCTCTCAACTTAGAATTCTGGGACTCCCCCAAGAGTCACAGCGTCATAGCGCTTCTCTAAAATGTCCGGTTCTCAATTGATTATGGTAATATGCGGGGCAAGCGTTGCGGAGGAGTGTGTGTGTGTGTGGGGGGGGAGTTTTTATTTTAATATAGTTGCTTAAAATCTCGTTTCCGTAAATGTCCTGCGAATGCTGAAAGGGAAGCACATGTTTCTGTCAGCCCCATTTTGCGCAGAGCGGCTGAGCCTGCCTAACAAAGTCGTCCACGTGCATAACGGAAATGAGTGTTTGCGAGGAAATCTGTCTTGCTTTGTCTCTTTTACGTTCAAGTGCGCTCACGCCGCAGTTCTTTAGGAAACGTTTCTGCTTTGACTCGCCGATCTAGTTGGCACAGCAGAAAGTTTCCGCTTTCCTGCAAATTAGCTTCCCAATTGTTTCATGTTTAACAATATTATGTATAGGGGGTGGGGGGGGGAGAGAATAGTTATTATACCCATGAGCCTGGGCTGGTCCTTGCATTTTGTCAAATGTATTTAAATAGCTTTATTTTTCAGGATTTCTTCTGCCGCTTTCTTACCCATTCTATAGTTTTTAATGAGCCTCCCACTATTAGCGTGAACATTTCGGAACTACTTTATATATATACTTTATATATAGCTAAAACTCAATTTATCACCGCAACTGAGCCCCAAATTTATGTTGCTAAGTGAGACGTTTAAGATAATTTCGTCTCATTTTACGACATTTATTACCAGTTGCTAAGTGAATCAATGTAGTTAACTTAGTAACACGCTAACCTAGGTTCCCCCTCCACTTTTGCATGTAGGAAGATTGCAAAAGCTGATCACATGCCAGGACACTGCAACCTTCTTCATAAATATGAGTTGCTGAATACCTGGATTTTGATCATGTGACCATGGGGATGCTGGAATGGTCAAGGGAAAAACGCGTCCCTTTTTTCAGTCATTGTAACTTTGATCACTAAATGAACTGTTGTAAATTTGAGGACTACCTGTATTTATTTTCTATGGTCACATATTGCTCAGCTTGAATGGAAAAAACCTTTGGAAATTGTTTCTTCTGCAGAAAATTGGGCTTTGAGGTACTTCAAATGCAATTTTTTCCTCTGGTCTTAAGTTCGTTTAGGGGCCCCAGCTAGATGCAATATGTAGCCAATCAAATAAAATTGATTAGTACTTCTGAGAAATTACTGCTTTTAAGTTCACACCATGATTGTAGGTTGGACTATGAAGTGATAGCTATCCCAAAAGGTAAGAAAAATGAATTTGGTACCCTTGTCAAGGAAACAGTACACCCTTGAAGCCACATTAGATTTGACCAAGTTTGTTAGTCATGGCTTATTGTTTTGAAGAACTAGAGGCAGTTTTCTATTTATGACAATTGGGAAGTTTCAGTTGTCAAGCATGGCAGTTGTAAAGTGAGTGGGGCTTGATTTTATGATCTTTCCACCAGGTTTGTAAAGGAACTCACTGAATTTAAGAGGATCATTCTTTAAATGAATCTGACTTCCCCCAGCTGTGAAGGCCACACAACACGCCCCTAGGATGCTGCAGCTCTTGCAAATGCATACCTGTTGCCAAGTGCCAACATTTTGATCATGCAACTGGGCAGGCTTCCACAGTAGTGAAGTACAAAGACTGGTCACAAGTCAGATTTTTCAGTGGTTTGAGGACTACCTGTAGGCAAGCCTTCCCATGGATATCCCAATCTGTCTCATATATTATTCTGTCAATATTTTATCATTCAATTTCCCCTGTAGTTTTTGGTTTTTTTGCATAATGAATGAATTTCTCCATACAATATTTTTCCTGTACACTAAAGTTTTTCAGTTTGTTTGAATTACTGCCAAATTATATTGCAAAAATCCCTCTATACTTGCAAATTTAAGGATGAAATATTTGCTCCTAAGTTTCTAAATTTACCAAATTCGTAGTTTCTAGGAAAGCTGGAATTAGTATTTTCAATTTTGGAAATGCTCTCCACATTTGCTTTTAGCAGGCCTTCACGCTAACCTACTAGTTCCCACAGCAATTCTTATATAGGGTATACTTTTAAGAATTCACAATTTAATAAATGTAATGTCCTATTGTGATCTTTGAGGTTTTCTCAGAAACTACTCTTCCCATTTCCAACACTACTTTCATGTGCTTTAGTAAATAAATTTAAAACTTATGACTCTGCAGTTACATTAACTACATTAACACTTGCTGGAGTTTTGAGAAAGCCATTCTTTGTTTCTTTGACTTCCTTTTATTCTGAAGTCAAGATGGAAAAACAGCTTTTTTATGTGTGCTGCTTTTACATGATCGCAGTTCTGGCATATTTGTTGCAGATTTTTTTCCCCCACCAGTCTGAATTCAGCTTGGAGATCTTGAGCCAGGAATTTCAAGATAATAGCTCGTCTTCACTTTTTGATTTAAAAAGAAATCTTGTTGGTTTGCTGTGTAGTTAAATTAGTAAATTGCTTTAATCTTTTAAGAAACAGGATGAACTTAACCAAAATAAAGGAAGTTAAGTCTAGCTCATGTCTTTAATCCAAATATTCACAGAAAAGATCCTCAGTTTAATTTTGTTAATTCCACGAAAGATGAGAAGTCAGAAACACTGGAGTACACATCTCAAGACAGGGCTAAATTGGGAAAATGATAGTTATAAAGTTAAACACAAAAGTACAAAGAGTGATCTAATCAAACATCATTTAAGCACGGCATCACATGAAGGCAGACTTGATTACACTTACAAACCAAACTATTATCTCTCAGGTAGTAGCAACCTCCTTACATTAATAGTTACGAAATGTTTACAAACTGACAAGACACAGAAGTTGTAAACATCATTTATTTTTTGAACATGAAAGAAGCCAAGTCTATACATAAGCAAAAAACAACAACACAACTCCATGAAAATGTCTCTTGGGACAATAAAGAATAAACTACTGGGCCAGAAAGCTTTTGGAGAAATGTAGAGCCAGAAAAGTTAGCTACATGGAAGGAACATGTGGGCTTAAAAAATCTACAATTACCCTGGTCTATGGAAACAGATATGACTCCTCTTCTCTTGAGCAAACAAAACCAAAAGCAAGAAATCCAATTTTCAGAGAAAGCAATTACCACTTGAGAAGAAAGCTGACATGGCTGGCCAACTGTTGCTTTTGTCAGCTGTCCACTCAGGCTAGTACCACAATTAGGAAGGTCACAAATTATGCCAAAACTTGATGTTCTTTGTCTTCTTATGAAACAGAGATTAAGATTGATCTTGAGTCTCAAAACAATTCAAGTATATGAATTGTCCAGTATATTTGAAGGGACAGTGATTGCTTACTGGAGGATTCAATAACAACTTCTTCCTCAGTGGTTTTAAAAAAATGAATATATTGTTCCCATTAGGAGCAAAAAGGACTCAAATTGGAGAGCATTAAGTAGCTGAATTTTATTAATTGCTATTACCATATCAAAACAAAAAAAAAATCAGAACAAGGGCATAAAAGCTGTCAAACTAAAAATGGGGGAGACATCTGTATAACCTTTAATCTAAGTAGTTATTTTAAGGAGAAGCAACTTAAAATTGAGATATTCAACACCAGTTTTTTTCCTTGATGAAAATTTGAGAAAGAAGTGTTAATAAAGGGAACCTGTATATTGTTCCCATTAGGACTTGGCGAAAAAAATCCAACTGGAAAACATGATATATATAGACTTCTAGATTACCTCAAGATTAATTATCCTTTCAATAAAAAAAAAAGAAAACCACGAAGTATCTCTGCAAGAACAAGGGATAAAAGATGATAAAATTTATCAAGATAAAAACTTTTAAGACCATTTATAACATTATCTAAGCCAGTATTCCTCAACCTCAGCAACTTTCAGATGTGTGGACTTTTAACTCCCAGAATTCCCCAGTACCATGCTAGCTGGGAAGTTGCTGAGGTTGAGAAACACTGATCTAACCAGTCAAGATCTACAATAACTCTCAAAAAAAAAGCAGAGAGGTGCAGAAAAAGACAAAGGGGACCAAAAGAGTGGAGGGGGATAGGTGAGAGTAGGTTAAAATTGGCAGCTCCCTCATTTCATCTCTGTGGAATGGTGGTCCATTGAAAAAAGTAACCATTTAGCTTGCCATTCCCTCATCCCCACTGCTACTATCAGCCTTAGAAGACATAGCTTCACCCGGATCAGTGACCGGGGAAACACGGGAAGCAAGAGTGTTTTCTTTTTGTGGTTCATCAATGTTGATTGGCTCACGCAGCGCTGAAAATTTCCTGTCACCAAAGGCAGCACTCAGTTTGGCTTCAAAGAAGCGTTGCAGAACAATGATGGACTGAACATCCTCCTTATCCTAAAAAGTAAAACAAAAAAAAAAAGGGGGGGGGGAATAAAACATTTGGAATCATGCCCAACTGATATCACCAGCCAAGATCAGTGCAAGCAGAATATGCTACATGTTCCCAGATCTCATAAATTCTCAAGTATATAACATTTAATTACATCAAAATCAGTAGCTGTGGCTACTGTCAGAAGTAGCCCCTTGCAAACAGATGCATGGTGTATTTGGTATTTTAGTTCTTTCAGATTATATTCAACTGAGTATTCTAAGTGGCCAACAAATAAAAAGATAAATTACAAAATAATCTACATCACATAAAATGTAATAGGGATTTAAGTACAAAAATGTAAACACGCATTTTAAAAAATGATTTTAAAGGGAAGGAATTAGATCTTCTCTAAAGGGGAGGGGGAAGGTTATGCAATTCTTGGGAACATATTGCCAAGCCTACGTTACACATAAATGTGTGCCTAAATAATGGGCCAGTGGCCTATAAAAGTTTCTAAGAGCCTTCCTTCCTTAGCATCCAGACAAGCTCCTAATGTACCAGGCTATCCTTCAGATAGTCTCAACACATCTTAAATGTGGCAACCATAGAAGCCTTTCAACACAGGAATCATGCAAAATCATTATGATGCACTAAGTGATTGCCTAGCTGTTCTATCTCGCACCCTCTGAAGTTTCCAGACACCTGTGAAGGATAGTTGGCTTACAGCTCGCCAGTTTCTCTTTTTAATTTTACAATATAAGACTTTTGCCTTTGTTGTTCCAAGCAGAAGAAAGCCTCACCTCAGTCAGTTTGTTAAACTGCCTGAACATCTTCCAAACATCATCTGCGAATTCATCAGGAGATGCATAGGGTGGGGACAGCTTCCGCTGTAGCTTTGCTCTTATCAAAGTCAAGTCAATTGTGTTCTGCCCCTCCTGGAAAACAAAGCAGAAAGGAAAATTTTATGGTTTATCATAAATCTTCTATCAAAAGGTGTTCCAATCACATCCATTTTAGTAACCCAAAGCTAACTTTTCTCAAAAACTTGTAATGGTAATTTGTGAAGATGGTTGTAAATGGCTCTATTAAAAACAAAAATATAAACAACCACTCTTAACACATTGCTATTTCTAATACATATGTTTATAAAATATCCCATAATGCTTATATTACTGAAAACTTCATACAATATATAAATATGTTGATTGCTAACAGCAGGCCAAAAGGACAGAACTAAGGAGTCAGAGCTTAATTAGATTTCTTCATTAAGAACTGTTTGGCACTAAGAAAAATAATTAATACTTGTCAAGCACCTGTTAAATTTTTCACCTACATAAATTGTGCTTGAATCCAAGTTATTTAAATTTACCCTTCTGGCTCATAAAATACAACTCAATGGGAAAAACTCACTGGAGCATTAGAAAGCCGATGAAGAGGCCTGCATGGTTCAGAACAAAGTAGCTCAAGGAGAACTCGTTCACATCTCTGTAGAAAACAAAGAGCAAAGCTGGATTATTGAGAAACATCTGATTTTACCAATGAATGGAGATCACTTGCTATATTACACACAACTTCCTTACAATCAGACACAATTGCCAGCCGAATTAAATAAACCAAAAGGATAAACCAAAATCAAAACTAGCCTCCACCCTAAGTTATTTTGAAAGCTTTAACTTATTTTCTTTCTTGCCAATGTTGCACTGTCCCATTTTCAAAAATTATGGGATTCAAAGAAAAAATTTGACCTGATCCCTCTACAACAGACCTGGACATTTTATAGCCCAGGTCTTTGGCTATCCCTGTCCAGCATTGCATGAGGACAACTGGGAGTTAGAAATCAAATGAACAAACTCCAACCATAAAATTAATATTGAGCAGTATTAAGTTCAGCCTATTGGTTCAGCCCTCCACAACAGTCCCAGTTTCTCATGATGCCCCTTGGGAAATTGCCCATCCTGCTCTACAACTAAAATGCACTCTATTATGGGCAAATTCTATTAAGTCCTGCCTTGTTCTTTAGAATGTGTGTGGGTAAAGAGACTAGCTCGAACTCTACCACAGCCTACTCTAATCCATCCATCATATTCCAATAGGCTCCTAGATATGATTTGATGTCTTTTATTGTCTCAAACCAATTCTGAAGAGTGCATTTAACATTAGATCATACTATTTTCCCTGCAATCTATGTTATACCACCTCTCAGTTAAACCAACCTTCTGATCAACACTTGACAGCATTTTTGGTTCTCCATCTTTGAAGACTGCAGCTAGGTCAGTCCCATCTTCTCCAATGGCTATCACTGGATCAGTACACAGTAGGCATTTCCAATCCTGGCTGCAAAATGAAAAGCATGTATGAGTGCATGTTAAATATACAGATCACTTATAGCAGCAAGGTAGGCCACAGGGCATCTATAAGCAGATAGGTACAGCAACTGTACCCAACAATAACTGTTTGTTAAACACTGCTTTAAAGTCAAGTTGCCATCTTTATTCTCCCAAGAATGCTTTTGTAGGAAGAGGTTTTAGGGCTGCCTGCCTTATGTTCAGGTTCTTGAATAGGTAACCTGTTCTTTTGCCTGGCCAATTTAACTTGAGCTCACCCATTTGTACTGACATCAATTTTGCTCAACTAAAAATTAGGTCAGCACTATATCAGTCATCACTGTAGTCATTTTGCTTCGGAAAAAATTACACTAAACAGCCTGTTCTATTCAGACCAACAGTCACTATACTGCACAATGTTTAAAGGCATAGTAGTGGAGTTTTAATACTCAGGAAGTTAGGCATTTGCTTTCAGTGGATGAACTAAAGGTATCTAAAATGGGTAACTAAAGTGGGTAACTAAAGGGTGAGGTATCATCAGTATGCTGATAATACTCAGTTATACATCTGCACCCCGAACCAACCCAGAGATGTCCTTTCTGTGATGTCCCGGTGCCTGGAGGTAGTACGGGCCTGGATGAGTAGGAACAGACTTAAACTCAACCCCTCCAAGATTGAGTGGCTGTGGTTGCCGGCATCTCAGGGCCTAGAGGCCTCATTGTTCTCGATGAGAGGGGAGTTATTTGCTCCCTCTGAAAGGGCTCGCAACTTAGGCATCCTCCTGGATACACAGCTGTCTTTAGAAGATCATTTGACAGCTGTGACCAGGGGGGCTTTTGCCCAGGTTCACCTGGTGCACCAGTTGCACCCTTTCCTAGACCGGAATGCCCTTCGCAGTTACTCAGGCCCTGGTTACTTCTCGGTTGAACTACTGCAACGCCCTCTACACGGGGCTGCCCTTGAGGTGCACCTGGAGGCTCCAGTTGGTCCAGAATGCGGCCGTGTGGGTGGTTACGGGAGCTTCCCATTACTCCCGTGTAATACCTCTCCTGCGCCAGCTGCACTGGTTGCCAGTGGTCCTCCGGATCCGCTTCAAGGTGCTGGTACTAACCTATAAAGCCCTACATGGCATCGGCCCAGGGTACTTGCAGGACCACCTTCTGCCTTCCTCCCAACGCCCCGTGCGCTCACACAGGGCTGTCCTTCTCAGGGTGCCATCGGCCAGACAGTGTCGGTTGGCGACGTCCAGGGCGAGGGCATTCTCTATGGGCGCACCAACCCTCTGGAATGGGTTACCCACCGAATTTCGGACCGCCCCTAATCTCCACTCCTTCCGCCGGGACCTGAAGACATGGCTGTTCCAACAGGCCGGCTGACATGATCGGGTTTTTAATTATTATCTATTTTAAAATTGTTTTAATATCAATTTAAATTATTGTTCTAATTATTGTGGTTTTTAATTCTGTGGGCCACCCCGAGTCCTTTGTGAGAAGGGCGGCATATAAATTAAATTATAAAATAAATAAATAAATAAACTTCTTATTTTGTATTTGCTAGCATTTTTTTTAAAGCTGAAACTTTGCTTCATGGTGATGTTCAGTTGGATTCTTAAATGGTACAGTCTATAAATATTTTTACCATTCTCTCTGTGAATGTCTGTAAAACAGAATGAAGATATATTTTAAAATATATCAATATTTTGATACAAAGTACTGTATTTCCTCATGCATAAAATCTATTAGAGGAGATTTAACTACATGATTCAGATTATTCAAAATTTTCTACAAGTCTGACAGTCCTCTGTTTTATTTCAACTGTATCATGAGTTAGAGATGAGACATTGTGATAATGAAACATGCCCTTTTGGATTGTTTTTGTTTGATTTTGTTGGGGTTTTAATATATATTTAGGCATCTTATAAAATACTTTGTCTTAAGGTACTCTAACACATGTTTCTATACTGTTGACTACAAACCCCCCCTTCCTAGGGGAATGCTCCATATTCCTTGTGATTTTTTTCTGTAACTGATTCCCCATCAATAAAAAAACCAAACAAACCTTTTTTTATATTGCATTATTTCTCCCTTATGCTATATTATTTTAATTCACAATTACAAGTAGTACCTGTTGTGTAATAGCTAATTTTAATAAATTGGCAGCACTGAGTCAATTTTATATTGTTTATAAGAGATATTTTTGCTCCCATTAAGATAGTTTTAAAAGGAAATAATATCTCTAGAACCCTTATTCAATCAAGAATTCTTGCAGCAAACCATTCTGTTGCCTGGGTGTAATTAAGCCATCTCCCAAACCTTCCGCAGTGCTACCTCAGACTACTCATATGCATTACCAATTAGTTTTCAAATTATCAAATGTCAATGTTAGCTTCTTGGCCCACAGAAAATGTTCAGTCATCCTGAGCAGCTGGCAAACTTGGCTTTTACTTCAAAGCAAATTTATATTTGCAGTGTTCTCAATATAATTTATTTGAGACATCTGGACTTCCGGGTTGACAGCTTCGTTGGAGACAGCTCTTTGTCCGAGCTGTCAGCAGCCCGCCTCGTAAAACCGGGGAAATTTGGCTTAAAAGTAGCCGAATTTCCCGGTTAAAGCTGACCCCTCGGGAGAAAAGGGGACAGCGAACCCTTTGTGGAGGGTCGGGTCATTCCAGGTCTCCACATTTTTTTAAAGCCTGGAGATTGAAAGAGTGACCCCCCTGGAAGCGGAGACTGAGACGGCGCTGCGCTCTGCTTAGGAGAAGCAGACTGAACGAAGCTTCCTCTGCTGCTACAAAGTTGAAAAATTAAAGTTACATATGAAGCAGACGGAACATAAAAGGAAACATCTAATCGCAAGTATTTGGACTTAATAGTAACAACTCTAAAAGGAAAATTTAATTGTGAAAGAAGTAGTGAAAGTGCTGAAGTTAAAGAGGAACTAGCGCTGA
>JANHFM010002189.1:101658-113955 GCA_032468115.1 Grayia smithii
CCCGGCGTATAAGAAGACCCCCCACTTATCTGAAGATTTTAATGGGTTAAAAAGTCGTCTTATACGCCGGAATTTACGGTACTGGAAATAAATAAAAATATTCAGGGAATTTCAAAATAAAATCTGAACTGAAACCACGTATATTTTTCTTAGAAATTATTCAGAATATAAATGTATCACAATAGCGACAAGAAACAATATTTCAAGTGGGGGGTGGGGAACCTTGCCTACAATACAAAGATTGAAAACCAAAATTGGGAGAATATATAATCACAACCAGGAAGAAATTATATATATTCACAACAGAAGTCAACCCAAACTCAAAAAGAAATGTACCTTACAACAGATCATACAGCAAGGCAAACTAAAGTATTTGGAATGTAGCTTTTCAAAAAATATACTAAAAACAATTGAAAAAATAACTGAAATTGATATAAACGACTATTAAAGTTTAACATAAATATCTAAGTAAGAATGCTTGATGGAAAAAAATGAAGGGATTAAACTTTTTACATTTTAATTATACTTTTACCTTACTTCTTGCATTTGAGCCCCGGGTGGCATAGTGGTTAGAATGTAGTACAACTGCAGGCTACTTCTGCTGACTGCCAATTTGGCAGTTCAAATCTCACCAACCTCAAAGTTGACTCAGCCTTCCATCCTTCTGAGATAGGTAAAATGAGGACCCAAATTTTGGGGGGTAATATGCTGACTCTGTAAACCACTTAGAGAAGGCTATAAAGCAGTTTATAAATCTAAGTGCTATTGCTATTTTTGATCTATTTTTGTACAATCCTTATGCGGTAATAAAACTAATCAAATATTTTAAAAGGAGAAAATGAGGATGCTGACAAATAAATTTATAGGATGGTATAGTGTATCCTGCAACTATAGAAGTTTGTAGTTCAATATTACACACTGTACTTGCCAATATTCCCATTCCTATCTTACCTGTGCTTCACTAACCAGCACCTTAGCACGTTTATTGAGCTCCTTCATAATTTGCAAGATAGACATCTTCACATCTACCTGCACACGTTTCTGCACATCTGCCACCTGCCGGATCCTGTTGAGGCAGTAACATAGTTTTCTTACTCTACAATTACTTACAACTGGGGTATACAAAAAAAAATGGTTTCTAATCTAAAATAAAGATGTTATACTTGTTTCAAGTAGGCTACTGTTTGGAAGATATTCCAGGTTTCAGTAGAAATAAAAAACATATTCTTAGGGGATAATTTATGCATCTTTCTGTTCTATATAATCTACACATGTGCCAATTTTCGCAGCATTTTTCTTTTCCTATCTTTCCTTAATTTGCCAACACTACAGGTAATCCTCGACTTACAATCACAATTGGGACAATTTCCATTGCTAATCAAAGCTGCTGTTAAGTGAGACATGCCCAATTTATGACCTTTTTGCCATGGTTAAGCAAATCATAGAAGTTGTTAAGTGAATCATATGGTTGTTAAGCGAATCCAGCTTTCCCCATTGGCTTTGCTTGTTGGAAGCCAACTGGGAAGCTTTGCAAATGGTGATCATGTGACCCCTCTGCAATCATTGTAAATACATGCTAGTTGCCAAGCACCCAAATTTTAATCATGTGACTGTGGAGATGCTACAATGGTTCTGAGTATGAGGACTGTTCATAATTCATTTTTTTTGTTGCCATTGTAACTTTGAATGGTCACTAAAAGAATGTCTGCAAGTCAAGTACTACCTGTATTGTCTGGAACAATATTTCTGTGCACCAAATGTGTTGTGCATCCCTACTTATCTTTAGTGACAATCTTTTGTAGAAAGATTGCAACTGCAGCTTTCCTGGATCAGGCTGGACTCTATATGGTCTCTATATGGGGCTACCCTTGAAGGCCACCAGAGGTTACACTTGTGCTGAGTGCAGTGGTGTGGGCCCCAAGAATAGCATGAGTAACACCACTGCTCTTGTGAACTGTATTGGTTACCAGTCTGCTTCCATGTGCAATTCAAAGTGTTGATCACCTTTAAAGCCCCACATGGCATGGGTCCAGGTTATCTGAGGTACTGTCTCACCCTACTGAGATTGGCACATATTGGCAGAGGAGGCATGCTGCAAGTCCCCTACAGCTTGATTTTTCCAGTTGGCGGAATCCAGAAGGGCCTTCTTTGCTGTTGCTCCTGCACTCTGGAACATCTTGCTCCCACCCCACCACCCCATGTGAGGTTGGCCCCAACTCTCCCACCTTTTCATAAGGGCTTAAAGACGTGGCTCTGCCAGTTGGCCTGAGGCTTCAATGGGGGAACACAATGGGGGTGGTTGATCAATCAACAACAGATCCCACCTCCCTCATTCTGCCCATCCTCTGTACGTGTCCTTGGTTTTTAATTCTTTGTCTTTGTCTCTCTCCCTCTGTGTGTGTGTATGTGTGTGTGTACTTTTGACAAGCCACCCAGAGTTACCTTATGATAAGATGGGAGGGAAATAAATTTTACAAATAAGATGAAATTCTTCACAGAAAATTCTCTATTCTAAAACATCACTGCTGTGAAACCCCTATAAAATGGCGCACTGAACGGTGGGGCTTTTTCCCCCTCCTTGCTGACAAACAACTAACTTTGCTGCCAAAGGTGGCTCTTTGGCAGCGCACTCCCCAGATTTGAACTGGAGAAACTAGAGATGACCCATTATAACATTTGGACCATCATGATCTGAGAAATCTTAGACAATTGCAACTCTCAGTAAGAGTAGCTGGAGAGATGGGTCTCCCATCTTTTCTTGCAGCTATATTTTTAGGCATATCTGTTTTTAATATTACTTTTTGAAGTTTAATTGTTAATAGCTTTGCTGAATGCTGATTTGCCTATATCCTTTTGCTAGAAATGTGAAGTTTATTTCATATTTAAAATATTTTCTCTTTCACTACAAGGAAATCAGTGGTCTAAGGGTTTTTTTAGTGAAAGTGATTTGATCTGATTTATATAGGATTTTTACTCTAAGGATTTTGTATTTTACTATTTTTTGTAAAAGAACTCCATTGCTTTCTATTTTTATATATACTCTTGTTCTTTTATTAAAAAAACGATGAGAAACAACCCCCCCCCCTTTTTTTTTAATTCTCTGTTGTGTTATCTTAGCTTCTTCTGTGGTTATTTTGTTATAGAAATCCACTCTTTGTCCTTGATAAAAGATTGTTGTGAAAGCTTGGTTATAAGGGAGATTGGGATAATATTAAAACCAAGGCAATAATTAATTAAGGACTCTGAATAGTATCCATTCTATATATTCTATAATGCCTCCCAAAAGACATATAAAAGAGATGGGACTTCAACCTTAAAGCCTTCTTAAAAACTTTTGTTTAAAAAAATTTGCTAACTTACAAGCTTTAAATGAAAAATTAGATAAAAGGTTTGATGAACTTGTCACAATTTCAAATCATCCTTAAGCAACATCCAGATAAAGACAACAGTAGTTAAATCAATTTAACTAATTCATGCAATTGGATGAATTGGACATAAATTTGCTGTAAATATTTGAAAGACAAAGAGTTTTGCTTGAAAACTGGAGATTTGCTAGGGAAGGCTGAAAGGGGCATTCATGAACAGGACTTTCTTAGGAAAGTTGATGAACACTGTGGAATAGAACCATTATGTGTTAACTAGAAGACAACGGTCAAGAGACATGTTCCAATTTTCAGGGAAATTTACTGAAATATGAAGATTTCAACGGAGACCTACATTTCTGGGGAGTGAGAAGCAGCTGTTTGAAAAGATTCCATTTATAATTTTAAAGAAAAGTGAAGATGATAGACTAGAAGTTGTTTTTATTATAAAGAATCAATTGATGGTATTTGATCCTGGACAGATCAAGGACAATGGTTGCAGTGGATTTATGAGAGATTACAACCTGCTTGTGGCCTTTCTTTAGGTTAAATATAATAAGAGATTGTTAACAGAGGGCTTTGAAGTTTTGCTTTGTTGTTGGACTGCCTGTTACTTGAATTTTTATAGTAGATAGTTAGTCAAACTGGTTAATTGATAATAGATTTCTATGTTTATTATATTTTAATGATATATACCAATTTTGCAAATATAGATGTAGAAATTCATAAATTTGGGGACCTGTTTTGCAAGAAGAAGAACAGCTATTGCTGAAATATATTTATCAGTTCAACTGGGGATATTTTATGCGTATTTTAATACTTTGTTCTATACACTTCTTTTGCCTTTATTTGCTATTTTCTTTCTTTTTCTCTCTTTTTCTCTTTCTATTTTAACTTTGGAAAAAATTATAAAATTTATATATAAAAAAGATGTTTTCTAGGAATATAAAGAGCAGCAATCTGAAACAGTGGAAGATATCAAGTTAGAGAAGACTGACACAAAGAATAGCAGCAGATATAGAATAATATAGAAATATTTTTCTTTCCAAATAGAAAGCTCTCTTAGATTTATATTTTTATAATAATTTGTTAATTGCATAAATGGATTATACTGGTTTTAAAGAAGAGATACGCACCTCCTAAAACCTGTTCATGGCTTTATAATTCATCACAAGACGACAGCATGTGTTTTTTCAGCATGCATGCTATCAGCTGCCATAAAAATGGGGAGGAGGGGCTCTGGTATTTGGGATGGGGAAGAGAGCTGATATAGTCCCATGGTAACTGAAACGGAGGGTTGCACTCATGAACTATGGCTCTGCTGAGCGGAATTGTTTACATTCCGACAAGGCCAACCATCCTTGATAAAAAAAAAAATAAAGTCCACACTGAGTTTGGTTATGCCCTTGAGAGAGATTGTTTCTTGCAACTCCTTTCCTAAATAAGGGGCAGATGGTAACATTCAGCTTATCTTTCTTACAAAGAATTCAGATCCATCAATTAATGTCACTATTTTATCCTCAAACTTCAAGATTAACAAGGCTAAATGTTAAGACTCATAACTATGAAATGTTTTTTTTTCAATTTTATAGCCTAAACATCACTAGAATGCATCAGAAGGAGCTGTCTTTCTCTTGCCTCAAGGTTTAGACATGTCAATGGAAACACTTGAGGATCGGTGTTTCTTAGCAAAGGACACTTACGAGGTGCGAACTTCCTTGGTTGACTTCTGGAGATTGACATTTTTATCCCCAAGGCGCTTGACCAATGAAGCCAGCATCTTGCGTTGATTCTTGACTGCATCGTCCAAAAACTGGTACCTACAAAGATTATTCAAAACATTTGTATCAAAATGGAGCATCAGAACGTGCACTATATACACACAGTTAGTTAAGCAAGAGAGTTTCCTAAACTATTTCACATTACAGGGACTTAATGTTAATTGACAGCAAACAAGACCAGAATTGCCAATGTTAAATGACATGGTCATAAAGTGTGACATCATGTGACTGTGTCACTTAGCAATAGCTATTCCTTGTTGTAACTGCCTTTGTTAAGTGAGGGACACGTGGTCAAAAACCCCTCATTATTTACTTCTTTTGAATTAATCGCATTCACCCACTGAAAAGTCAAATAATAGTCCTTCAAGGAGTTAACTGCAGTAACAGACCTTATCAGTTCCTTGCAATAATTGCAAGGCCTTGAGCTCCCAGCTTTCCTTCTACTTATTCCCCAGTCAGGGAGAGGTCATTCAGCATCCACATGTGCTTTGCTTCCTGAATCGATTGTAACTGCTCTGTGCATACGTGCATCTGGAACAAGCCCCAGATGTTCTTCCTCCTCACTCATATCAGCCTCCAATGGCAGGGAAATGTCAGACACAGAGCATCCATTAGATCCGTCCCCAGACTCAAGAACTGGCCCCAGTTCCTCCCCACCTGCTCATTATCGGAGTCTGGCGGGCCACAACAGACCCACATCACTGCAACCTTTGACTTCCTGCTGGCTTCCTCGTTGACTTTACTTGTGGGAAGCCAGCAGGGAGCATTAGAAATCATAATTGTGACTGCAGTATCATTGCCACAGCTGGAAGTCCAAGGACCTGTCGTAAGTACAACTTGTTCAGTATTGGTGCAAGTCCAGTCACTGAACAAAGGACTGTCTGTATCGATAACTCATTTCAACCAAGGCCAGAGAAAGAAGAGTACTGCTAGACATAAAGAAGACAATTTGCTGGACAGCACACACATTCAATTATCTTCTAACACATTATATTGATTTTTTAGAAAATCTTTTTCACAAAGTGGGAGAAGAAGAACTAAATTTATGAAAGCTGCTGAAGACAGAAAGTCTGTTTTTTGTTTTTTTTAAAGCACATTTAAGGACATGTAATGGAAAGTGCATATATGTCTTCCAAAAAATAAGGGAGAAGCAAAGTTAGGATGGTCACTTGAAACTCTGTTACCTGGAAACTGTAGCATCTGCAATGTCTTCAAACAGTACCTACCAATACTCTAAAAATTAAAAATGCTCAGAATCTCAGGAAATAGAACTAAATCTATTAAAATCACCATATTCTCATGCAGATATTATTACCACTAAAAAAACGTATTGAGAATTCACCATACAGCACAAAGACAGACAGGAGTATCTGAGACCTGAATGGGCTGCTAATCCTCCTGGCCCAGGATACTGAACCCTACATTCCCAGAAAACAAGAATATGATTATACAATCTACAGAAAAGCTTACTGGTGATCTTTGTGAGCATTCAGCTGACAGTCCCGGCATGTCAGGGTGTCACAGGTGTCACAGAACAAAACGAGAGGCTCAAGTTTATGGACAGAGCAGTAGATAGTTTTCTCCCTCGCCTGCGATTTGGAGGAGCCTCAAGAGAAACAGTAATAAAATGGTTACTTATGTGGACAGTTTGACTTGCAGGAACTAAGGGTATAGGAGATGCCAATGTGCATATGAAAGTAGCTTACTTCAGTGAACCAAGTGTAGTAAGGTTCAAAGGATGTTCATTACATTTCTCAGCCACAATTATTTGTATGCCTTATCTGCTTAGCATAACCCCCCAAGTCAAATTTACATTTTTTTTCCATATCAGCCTATGTGATTAGGATCATGAGGCCTTCTCTTCGTGTTACTGCGTACCTGTGGATCGGACTGTATGGTCCTTAGTGTACTTCACTCTCTGATGGGCCTCCACACATGTCTCACACAGGGGCTCTTGGCACTCCACACAAAAGCTGGTGGCAGGGGCATTATCTTCACAGCTAGTGCAACACTAATAGGAAAAGGCTACTGATCAATCAATCAATTAAAAAAAAGAATATCTCATCCCCAGCTCTGGAGATGTAAAATAGACAAGTCACATTCAGAAAGCAAGTATTACCTGATTAGCATCTCTAGCATCACCAAGAGCTTCTGTGTCACCATCCCTCAAAAAGTAATTCTCCACAATGTCTTTTAGATAACACTGATGCTTGCAAACTGGGCAGTCAACCACTGGAGAATAAAAAGGAAATTTGATATCTACAGGTGTATAGAAAAGCAAACACTTCTTTTCAAATACCATTCTAGCCACATTTTCAGCAACTTTTCATACATAAGATGACGCCTGATTGATTAAAAAAAATCAGGACTCTGAATTGAATTTGGAAACTTACTTTCTTACTGGCAATCAAGGCTCAGAAAATTATTATATTAATCCAATATGTGAAGATCTATGCCGAATCATTCTCACACCTTTTAGGAACAGGTAAGTAAGAGTGTGAGAGCTGGCTTGCTCACTCTAGATGGATTCATAAATGCAATAACATCTAGTGATTGATCGACATTTTAACATATATAGGGTTAAGAAACTTTGTGTATTATGCTACAATGTTGCTTAATTTTTCCTTGTGCCATTTCTTCAGCTTTCTATAAATTTTGCTTATAAAAATATTGCCACTAAAAACATGATTACTTATACTTATGTCACATCCTGCTAAAGATCTCCTGCTAGAGATATCTGCACCCAAAACATGTCTAAAAAGGGTCCAGATAATCAGTTTCCACCAGGATCATCTGGAGTTGCAAGGCCATCTCCTCAACCACCTTTCCTAGAACGTGAGACTGGAAGAAAACTGTAGAATGGTGGGGTCTAGCAATGGTTTCTTGAGTAGGAGTATCATGTTCTGCTGACCAAGGCCTTGGCCAGAATACACCATCAGTATTAAGCATCAGGGGTGTCTTCCTCATGTGGAGCCCAATCTCTAGATCCTGTTGAAATGTCCCCTGTGCATCACCATTTGGATATAAGAATCTGTCCCTTGAGACCCCAGAAATTTCATCCCGTTAACCCTGCCCTCCTGTCAGGTCCTGGTTCACTTACCTGGGGGGGGGGTGTTCCCTCCCTCCCAAATATTCAGTCTAGATACTTACAGCTAACCTGGGAATGGTGACATGAGCTATAGTACTCCAGCATTTGCTCTCAACATAACGGGCCCCCAACCCACTTATCCCCTTCATCCAGGTGTGTCTCCCTCACTGGACTTTCTCACTATAGGAAGGCACCCAACTTACTATTCAAATTATCACTGCAATAACTACTGTCTTCCATACACACAATCTTGATCATTAGGAATATATGCACAGAATAGAAAAATATTCCAATACAAAAGACAATAGTCTAATTCTTCTCTCTTAAAATGAGCAAGTTGAGATGTGGCAAATAAAACGGATGAACTATAGGGGACACGGTGGCTCAGTGGCTTAGATGCTGAGCTTGTCGATTGAAAGTTCAGCGGTTTGAATGCCTAATGCCATGTAACGGGGTGAGCTCCCGTTACTTGTCCCAGCTTCTGCCAACCTAGCAGTTCAAAAGCACGTAAAGAATGCAAGTAGAAAAATAGGGACCACCTTTGGTGGGAAGATAACGGTATTCCATGTGCCTTTGGCGTTTAGTCATGCTGGCCACATGACCACAGAGATGTCTTCTGACAGCACTAGCTCTTCGGCTTTGAAACGGAGATGAGCACCGCCCCCTAGTGTTGAGAACGACTAGCACATATGTGCGAGGGGAACTTTACTTTTACCTATAGTCACCATTTCAGGATTGTTTTTAAACTGAACTGCTTCTTGTTGACAAAAGAATGAATACTTGCAAATAGTTTATTGCTACATTGTTATGAGAAATCCTTTTTCTCTAACTTCACAGGCGCCTTTTTATATAATCTCATCAAGTGAAATTATGATAACTTTCCAGTTATCGCCATATTTTCCATAATTTTGGCGTTGAATTAGTAGAAATAGAAGCAGATGTCTGGAAAGTTATCTTATTAGTCCTAAAAGCTAGTATTTTGGAAAAGATCAGACAAAAAGGCAAGTTAAATAAATAAAACCAATAAAACAAACAATATTTTAACTTGATAAAAATATTTAAAAAGCATATTCAGAGTCCAATATTTCTACTTTCTATCATCTAGCTTGCTTATCTGTTTATTAGCTTGCAGGTCACAGTGATTAACTTTCCATTTGCCTCTCATTTGTGTACCTTCCTACTGACTTATCCCATAGTGCAGGCTCCAAAAAGTAAATAATATTCCTTTTTTCTCCCCCTCCTCCTAGTCATTTCCTTACTCACTGCTGTTTCTTAGTATCCAAAGTAACATCATCATGTCAGACCCAGCAACTTGCATCAAGTAATCTTATTCTTAGCCATTTTATAAAAGAAATGTTTACAACAGGGCTTTGTCATTTAAATTCAAACGGAATCCTCCAAAGATTTTTCAAAGGCAGTATCAAGAAATAACTCATTTTCAAGTTAAAGCACAGCACCATGAGAATCTGTGATAAATCTGCAATTTCCATGCCAGACCATTTTGTTTTAAATTTTGCTTAGAAAAAAAAATTGTTTGGATCACATTACCCACATCGTATGGTGTTATCTGACCTAGATCCAATTAAAATAATTTGGAATATATTCAGCATACCAATTTTTTGCTGCCATAATTTCTCGTGATAGTTTGCACAAGAAAAGTTTGTTCAAACTTTTTTTACACGAAAATAATGTTTACATGCATATGCATGAATCTGTTTCATCTCATTGTGGTTTCTTGCTCAAGATATCTTGCTCTGCATCCTCCTTGAAATTAGCAGTGGCCCCATCCTAAATGATGGTATCCTGTCCCCTGAAGGGATTATGGGGCAGAATTCATCAAGGCAAAAAGCTGCGTTTTCAATAGAACCAAGAAAATAAACTCTAATAGGGTGTTTATGTATGTATCATGTATACATGATTTTGTGTGGAATGTATGTGAATTCAACAAGCCAAAAAGCTGCCTTTTCAATAGGAGAATCAAGAAAATAAACTGATAGGTACGTACACTGCTTTTTGCCTTGCTGAATTCACATAATGCACTCACACAAGATCATATGCGTATGCATCATATATACACAGATCTGCTTACCACAAGATGGTGTACAGAAATCAAGTCCTGTTTACATAGGATAGCCTCTGAATTAAACTTTTAAGTGCCACTACCCCACAGAATGCATCTGCAATTGGGGCAATTATTATCTGTCATAGTAATGTTTTAAAGACTGGATGGGGGAGAGGGAGACCGAGAAACAGGCTTTCCATATCAGAAAAATTATCCAGTGGTAAGAGGCTCTAGAGATGTCTTATACACCCAAATAATGCAGCAGACTAGACTAGCTAGTAAGTAGCTTCATATATTCAATGTAAGCAAGACAGGCATTATCCTTAGAAAGCAACCAAGATTTGCTATTAAGCATAACTATGCAGGGGTAAGGTATCTTAGAATATGGTTGAACATGTATCAAATTAAAATAATTTGTTAGGTTTAAGATGTTAATGTAGAAATTGTTTTACCCAAGAGCAACTTGGGCAGCTTTAACACTTCTCTCACCTGCCTTATTTAGTTACACACACTGCCCTTGTTTGAAGCATATGACCACAAAGGCTGAGTTTACAGTTCTGGGGCAAATCTACCTACATCAAAATGTACTTGACTAGATCTTCTGATCTTGAACCAAAGTCTGAATCTTCCAGGAAAGAATAGAAAACAGCTGCAGGTAGTATATTTAAATATGCAAATTATTTCAACTGCAGCTTATTTTGCTCTCATTTTCATCTGTACATACTTTCGTATTATATGATAACCTCTAAATAGAACCTAAGGGGTGAATAACATTTCACAGCCTGTTCTCAAGTTTCAGGTCCAGATTACATATACTATATTTTCTTGAATATTATCACAAAAATGTTTAATTGTTTGTCAGCCAAGTTTCTACCAATTTGAATTCTGTTTCCCATCAAGACAATTCAGTTAGCATAATATGAAAGGATAAAATCTCCTGATGTGTTTAGCCTTTATTATTTCTGGAGACAGGAAAAAAAGGTTTAGTCTTTTTAGTGTGCTACTTTCAGTACATTTAATCTCACTAAAAGGTCTTCTCCAGTGTTTCTCATTGTTAGCAGCTTGAACTCATGTAGACTTCCAATTCCCAGAATTGTCCAGCCAGCTTGCTGTCAGAGGAATTGTGGGAGTTGAAGTTCACATCTTTAAGTGGATTGATCAAACTCAATCCTGCAAAATCTCAATAGAAAAATAGTTAAGCCTACCCTTTTAAGAATTGGAGAAAAAATAAACTGCATTGTTGCATTTTTCCATTTCTTCCTGCTTTTCAGCAAAGCTGGCTGGGGAATTCTGGGAGTTGAAGTCCACACATCTTCCAGTGGACAAGATTGAGAAACACTGCTATAAAGTGTCTGATCAGCCTGTCTGCTACAGTACTGCGCTGGACAAATGAAGATGTAGTCTTTAAAATATTTGCCCTCTGTGCCAGACATATATATTCATTCATTGGGGAGGTTGGAATTTTTGAGAACCAATTATCAGAACTGCCACCATCTGCTAGCTGCCAAGGGAGGAAGCCTGTCTGGAGGATGGAAGACTAACTACTCATCTTATCTTCTAGAGAAACCATCTCAAGGACAAAGCACTGGGAATGGAATGCAGTTGAAGAGACAGTTTCCAAAACAATTTATTCAATTATTGGACATAAGAGACTTGCAAGGGGGAGGACCTGGGGAAGAACTGAATGGGGAAAGCTGGTAAAGAACTTTTTTGGTGTGAATTTAAGTTCTAACTCTGCTATACTGTAATCCACTTGGCCTTTACTAAATCAAACCCTTCACACAAATGAAGTAGAGGATCATTCTTACTTAAGGGACTGGCTTAAGTTGACTTAAGTTGGAGCAGGACTGGCAAACAGTTTGGTCTAGTGCAGCGGTTCTCAACCCGTGGGTCGCGACCCCTTTTGGGGACGAACGACCCTTTCACAGGGGTCGCCTAAACATGTGACTTTCTCCGCCCCGAGACACCAGCTGGGGCGGGTAAAAAGAACCCAAAGAAGATCAG
>JANHFM010002189.1:121187-138199 GCA_032468115.1 Grayia smithii
ATAAGACGACCCCCCACTTATCTGAAGATTTTAATGGGTTAAAAAGTCATCTTATACGCCGGAATTTACGGTATATTATTTATTTTCCATCCAAATTACTCAGCTTTTGGCAGGACTAGTGTCCTCTTTCTTTTTCTTTCTCTTTTTTTTTAAATTCTGTTTTTCTCCCCAGCAGGTTCTGAGGGCAAAGTTATATCCCTGGATCTCAGAGATGTTTATCAAGATTTAGAAGAAAGCAAAAAGGCAGAAAAATCACAACCACTAACCCCTTTCAGAGGTTAAAGGAGTCTTTTGAGGTAGAGCACTTTAGCCTCCTGCCAGAGGAGCTGGCCTGAAGCGTGTCAAAACAAGTCTTCTTTTTTCCTACCACTACCACTCTTGCAAGACTGGCAACCATGGGGGAAAAGTCCCACACTTGCCCTTACTGTGGGAAAGGTTTCCGGCGAAACTCACACCTTACTCGGCATTTAGCTACCCACTCTGGACTGCAGCGCCCTTTAGGTGGAAAACGCCTGGGACAGCAAGTGCCAGAGGAGGACCGTCCCTTTAGCTGCAGCTACTGTGGGAAGACTTTTGCCCGCAGTGCCCACCTGGCCCGGCATCAGGAAACCCATTCTGGGGAGCGACCCTACAAGTGCACCTACTGTGGCAAAGCCTTTGGGCGCAATTCCCACTTGACCCGCCACCACAGCACTCATACTGGAGAGCGCCCCTATGAATGTGGTGTCTGCGGTAAAGCTTTCACACGCAGCGCTCATGTCACTCGCCACCAAGGAACTCACACCGGAGAACGTCCTTTCCGCTGCACGCGTTGTGGCAAATGTTTCACCCGTAGTGCCCATCTCCAGCGCCATCAGGGCATCCACAGTGGGGACAAGCCATTCTCGTGCAGAGACTGTGGAAAGGGGTTCACCCGTTATGCACACCTTGAGCGTCACCGTGCTACGCATTCAGGAGAGAAACCTTTCAAATGCGCCAGCTGTGGTAAAGGGTTTGGGGCTGCCTCTCACCTTGTAAGACACCAGAAAACTCATAAAGTTTAACGGCTGGGTTTTGTGCCTGCTGCAATCCAAACAAGTATGAGAATTGGCCAGTATGAAGTACTTGGACTTATCCTTTGACTTTATATTTCTTTTCTCCATTCTAAAATTTAGTTTTAGAAGGAAATGAGTTCAACCCACTCAACAATATTTACACCTGGTCTGCAGACAAATTGAGGTACTCAGCAGCACCCATAGCAAAAACAATTTTAGATGGTAAAACAGCAAACTATCCTAATTTTTTTCCTTTGGGGGAAAAAATAAATCTCAGCGCTGCCAGTCACTCATGGTTTTGTGTACTCAGTTATATAAATAAATGCTGTATTTAACTCCACCGTTTCTGATAAGAAAGATGCCAGACTTATGCATTTATGACTCCCTGGCAGATGTTTCAAAATCCCCTGCCTTGTCCTCCAGCATTATCTACATTGTGCAGTTATGATGTAAATGTGACAATCTGAATCAACAGAAGCATCTTTTTGGCAATTCCCTTGGAATGTAATTGGAGAAATTATTTCATCAGCTTTGGATTTTGAACCTGTGGCCTGATCATGTTAGAACTATGTGCCATGCTCACCTAAGAGACTAGCATTGGAATAGGGAGTTATTGTGCCTGCATCTTAAGCTCCTCAGTAGCTTGTAACAGCAGAAGGAAAGGTTATTGAATCTGAAGCCAATTCTTAAGATTTGTTGATTTCTTTCATGCCTCTCAAGACTTTGAGGCTTGATTTGCAATCATCTAACTACAAGTGAGGCCTGCAACACCATGTTGCAGCATAGTGTATTCATAGACAATGTAGCCATATCATCTTTCAAAGATAACTCAACTTATTTTTCCCTTCCTTTGAACTGTTTCTTTTAATAGCATGTTGGAGCGCCTATGCATGCTCTGACATTGATTTTCTTTTTAATTTTATTTTTTTGGAGGGAGGAAATTATTGCCTTTGGATTTTATTTCTTAATTATTTTTCTCTGTTTTTGCAAATTTTGTTATTGAAACATGCTGATACCGTAACTTCCCACTTATGTCTTAGTAACCCCATTAGGGTTACATAGCCATCATAAATGTACATGTGTTTACCAGCAATATTGATAGTTATTCATGTTCAGTACTAGATACTTTTTTGTGAGAGAAACAAGGAATAGACCAAGACTTTTATCAAGTGAAACTGCAATGTGAATCTGCAAATATTTCAAGTCTTTTCCATTGGGAGTATATGAGTTCTTACATCTTGACTTGCGTCTCCCAATCCTCCAACTTTAGTGAATCTGAACTATTTTTTTCTTTTTTATAAATAATAATAGCTAGCAGAGTTACACTGATAAGTTTTCTTACCTAACAACAGTGTCTTCTAGAGTAGGTAAATAAATTAGACTCAATTCAACAAATCAAATTGTTGAAAAACCTCCTTTGATTTTTTGTTTATTTAAACTTATTCACATTTTTAATGGAGAAGGGAGATTTTAAATAATTGCTGTCTCAACAGAAAGGGAACTGTAGAAAAAAAATATGGAGACAGCTGGGACCTTTAGCAGAAATTTAAAGTATAACTTTGAATGTCCTGCTGTTCTGAAGTGCATCAGAAAACTAGACGAGGCAGCAGGTAGATTTTTAGCTGGAATTCCAGATAAACTATAGTTACCCAAACTTTTTCTGTTTTGATCCATTTGGGGGAACTTGCTAAGTTATCACAGCAATTTATTGTCTGTTGCTGATTCTCGTCTGCCTCCTGATCTGTGGTTTTTTGTGGATGTGGGATTCCCAGGATGTTTAAAAGCTCTGATCATGCAAGAACCTGATGATTTTCTTACATCAAGGATCCTTGTACAGAGTACTCACCATGCCAATAATTTGAGTTATATATGATATTTGGACCAGGAAACAGCTATAGGCCACTTGGCTCTGTTGTATAGACTGGTAATAACTTGGGCTGTTATGAAACCAGAGAAACTCAGCAGTAAGACTGCAATTGTGCAGCAAAACTGTCAAAAAGGATTTTCAAAAAAGAAATGGACAAATAATAGATGGGAATAATTGGAAAGAACTAATCACAACTTGCAAAATATACATGATTTCACTTGAATGCCAAATAAACAGGACTTTTAGCCTAAGTGAACTGTATTTGAAAGAGCCTTATATAATATATGGTCAGCTACTCTTGAGTTCATTTTAGTTACCAGATGGAGGAACCATTTCCTGTAGATTCTAGCACTTCTTTCATGATTATCTTGATCCAGCATTAAAAAAAAACATTTTTTGAAAGAATATCAAGAATTAACTGTGATTGCCATTCCTCCATGCTCTTGCAAATCCCTTATTTTCATCTTAAATTCCATATACACTGCCTATAATACACCAGTTCTTTCTTCCAGAATATGAAGAGCAGTTGGCAGTATGTTTTCTTTGGCTTTCTATGATTTGAAAGCTGCATTAAGTTGGACATTTATTTTTCTTTCTCTCAAGTTGATAGAACGCTATAGAAATACTAAACCCACAAATACTACTTTATTTGCATAGTATTCTGTGTTCTAAAAATGTGTGATCTTTAGCTGCTTTTTAGCATTCCAGGAGGCAGCAGTTACTGAACTGTTCTTGAGATATTCTTCTTTAACTCAACCTAAGATATGGAAAGATTTGGGGGGAACACCCTAAAGATGTTTTTTCGAGGCAACTGGACTTTCTTGTTTTTCTTTGAAGACATTTTCTCATCAAAGAAGCTTCTTTATACTCTGGGGAGATTTTTTTTTTTTGCTAAAGTTGAGACTGGTCAGTTTGAAGAATATAAGTCAAGAATTTCCAGAATTGTTCTAGTAAATAACTGTATTTTTTTTCCAATTGGAATTCCAATTTTTTTTGTTGATAGCTCCTATTAAGCTACTGTAATATGCCTGGATTCACATATTGCAGTAAGTCATTATAGCTCTTTTGTTTATTCAGGGGAGATAAACATGTTGCATGAAGCCAACCATTGTGATTTGTAAATTATGGCTTATAGCGTAATATGTGCAAATCTTGTAAGTTATAGTTCAGTAAACCATTGTTAAACAAACATGGCATAATGGGGTCTGTGAGAGCAGCCATTGCCTCCCACTAAACATTGAGCTTATTAATGGAGTAGAAAGTCACTTACATATAATTCAGTCTGATCATAGGGGACTTTTTATCCTCTCCATTTTGTTTATTCTAGAACTGCATAGAAGAATCCAAACCTCTATTGTCAAAATGTGATTGTGTCCAGTTTATGTTTTAGAACCTTAACATCAGCAGGGCAAGTTTTTCACAACTATTTCAAATCCCATGGCTTTCGGTGGCACTAAAATCCGCTTCCCAATCAGATATTCTTCAAATAGTATTGGCTTATACTCATGTAATCCACCAGCTTGCAATGATTATACAGGCTGGAAGACTTAGCACGCCTGGAGGGTATTTACTGAGAATAGCTGAACTGGAAGAACTTTTAACAGATCAATTATTATCATTATTCCATTAAATCTTATTCCTGATATATCTTAGCCATCCCCCATATTATAGGTGCAGATTTCTGCTAAAAAAACCCAAACCCAGTTGTGTATACTTTAGTCAGCATATTGATGGCACAGAAGAGAAATACTTAACAGCCACAACTGGGACCAGCAATTTCATTACTACAAGTAGGTGAGGCAGTCAAGTGAGATATTATACCACTACAACTTGTGATTTTACTGTCAGCTTCTCCATTGACTCTGTTTATCAGAAATTCCCTGTGAAGTGTGCAAATGGCGATCACATGACAGCAGGTTGCGACGGTTGTAAATGCCAACTGGTAGCGAAGCACCTGGATCTCAATCATGTGACCATGGGGACACTGCAATGGCCATAAGTGCAAGGACTGGTCATAAAGCTACTTTTTCATGCCATCATATAGCTAAACAGGTGTCATTAAGTGAGATCGGTCTGTACTGTCATGCTGTTCCTGAGTATAAATGAAAATGCACCAATAAGGAAGAAAATCAGTGCCATGCTCATCTCTTTGAAGGCAGAAAAAAGCCAACTTGGAGAGTAAAAGAATGCCAATGGGATAAATGACTTTCTAAAAAGGAGCAGCCTGTTCATTCCCTAGTCTGTCCTAAAAGCTACACTACCTGTCTTGAAAAAAATGTGATGAATCTTTCTTATACAATCAAGTTGTCTAATATTGAAAGGAGAAAGGGATAGGACTCGGCTGGTATTGTGGAGATGTTTGAAAAAAAGAAGACAGAAAGACATTATTGATCTGGTGTTTTATTAATCTGTCTTCTTTAAACATTTTTCATGTGTATACTGTGTTTTTTGTGTTCATAGTAGTATGAATGCCATATTTTAGAGAAAACAGAAAATAGTATTATTTCAAATAATAGGGGTACAATCTAGAGAAAACAATCGGCCAAGGACTAACTGATGTCAATGGAAATTAAAAATACAGATAAGGGGGTTACAGGGGAGATATAACAGAAAGGAATGAGCTGAGTTGGTCACTTGGTGATTTCCACCCTCCCCAAGATAAAAATAGAAAATAGAAAATGATTGAGGAATGTGGGTGGCAAAAGGTTATAAAATATTTTCTCTTTTGAAATGAATGAAATGAATGAAATAGAGGATTTATTCAGAGTGTATGAATATTTTTATGTAAAAGAATGCACAAAATTGGAAGGTGATTATTTCTATGTATATAATAGACCAGGATAAGCAACCTGATACTTTCAGATATTATTGGCAGAAGTTGATAGGAATTGATAGCTAAAACATCTGGAAAACTCTTGTTATCTAAATGCATTTCTATACTTGAATGCTGTCATCTTTTGGGTAGAAGTCAAGCCTTTTTAGTTAGGAATTGTGAATTGTTTGCTGGTATGCAGTGATTTCAGTTTGCAAATAATCAGAAACAAATATTCTGCAACTGTTGATCTTTTGCATTGATTCTTCTGCATGTGAGTTAGATATTTTGTACAAAAATAAGAAAAGGTTTCAAGACTGTTTTCATGTGAACTCTTGTGATCCAGTAACTTTATGGAATTAGGGGTCTTGTCTCTGAATACATAAGCTTAAAATTTCTCAGTAACTTTCTTAAGCCAAGCAATACAATTCCAACATTTCCAATTTTTATCTGGAAAGAAACAACTTTGTTTTCCTTCAATTCTTCCAAACTTTTGGCAATATTACAAAACACTGGTACATATGTCATTCTACCCAATATTTATATTTACATAGCATAACAAGATTAGGTACTGGATTATAATCAATTTTCTGGATATGTATAATATGCTGAACTATGAAATAGCCCAATAGGCTGGGTTCATACAATACATTATTTTTAAAAAAAAATCAAATCAGTGATCTGGTACATCAGATTACATTTGGTCTCAGGTTTATCTAATCAGTGACTGATCATATAAAATATATAAGATAAATTACAAAGCAAAAGTGACATTCTAAAAAGCTCTATATAATTTTTTTTTTCATATTGTGTGACAGTGTTATAAGACTCATTTAGGGTTACATGCTTTTTTTCCCTTCTATAATTTTAAACAAATGAGGTGAGTTTATGCTGCCTTCCAGCAAGATCTAAAAAAAAGCAAAGGTTAATTCCCACCAGATGGCCATCAGTATTGCAGTAGATGTATGCACACCAGTCAGGGCTGTTCAAATTTTATTTGGATTTGCAAAGAGAACATAGAATTGCTAAGTCAACATAGGAAAAACACAGGTTTTTTCTTGCAAATATTTGCTCTCAAATTAATAATGGAGATGCATCCTTCCCAGTATCCTCATTATTCTAATTCTGTGCAACAGCTTCAGCTACTTACAATTAGCGTCAACCATTTCCAACTAGAATAGCCAGCTATATATTGCCAGGAAAAAAAGAATGCATCATCGAAAGAAAAGACATGGACATAGACAATTAAAATTCAATACTGTAGGAATGCAGTGGATTCTCAGTGAAATGAGAGGTGATGGAAAAAGCTGATACGGTTCATCTGTTGCAACTAAATCACATATGACCACTTTTCAAAGTGAGATGGACAACATATAAACTTAGTAAAATTTAAAAATATATTTTATGTTTTTCACCCAACAGTTCCTCAAGCTTGAAAGCTAGCAATAGAAATTCAAGGAGACAGATATTTGATAAAACATTTTTATTAGATACTAAAAAGGCAATAATAGAGTAATAGCTCTACTGCCAGCTGCATACTACAAGCCATGTGTACATGTAGCATTCCCAAAGTTCAAACCAGTGGTGGGTTGCTCCTGGTTTTGTCTGGTTCTTAGAACCAGTAGTAAAACTGGCGGGAGGCTCTGCCCATCCGCCCCAAAGTCATCATGGGGCGATCTGCGCATGTGCAGAAGCGCTCGCAAGCAAAGCGACCTCCCATTATCAACTGGTAGTAAGTGAAACCCACCCCTGGTTTAAACCCTACATCCTGAGGGCAGGTTTCATCTCAGTGGAAGGGATGTAATGCTGTTCATTGATGTTCATCCACTGACATTATGGTCCTGTCTGATGTTGGAGTCTTGACCTCAGATCTTGATGATCTGGCCCTCACAATTTGCTTAGTTTCAGTTTAGTATATTCAATCAAATTTTGCTTGAAGATCCTGGTTGTTGTAGCTTGATATATCATGTAAAGCTCTAATTGTGATCTGTTCAATAAAATGTAGCTAAAGTATACCATGTACGAGCACAGTGTGTGACTGCAATCAATGACTAAGTGACTTATGCCTACTCAAGATGTTGCCTTGCAAAAGTTCATCAGCAGCCTTCATGCTTAGATTGCTGTTCCTTCAGGATGGTTGTGAGTAACCTGGACTTCTGAATAGAGTTGAGGTGGGAATCTTGTTTCCCGGTGTTTCTGAACTTAAATTTCCAGTATTGTTCAGCTCAGTATAGTTTAAAGTGCTGGCAGGATTTTATTTTTATTTTTTAGAATAGTTGTATTCTGTAGCTCAAGCTTTTGGCCTCCTACAGTGCAGAACTGCCTCTGTATCTCCACTTTAATTAGAAGATTATCCATTCTAAAATACCTCTTCTATCTTCAAATTTGGGATAGTTTTTTTTTAAACCATCAAGTTTTGTTACATTTTAATATTAGCAAAGTAAATAGTCTCTTTAAAATAAATAAATATGTATGTGTTAAAGTTATAGTAATCCATACTTCCTTTCCTCTGTTCTTTTCTTTTTAGGAAAGAACAGGACAGGATACATAATATCCTCCTGGAAAACATCTATAGACTTGTTTATATGCGGGACTTCAACTAATTGATTCCATGCCTGTCTCTTTTTCTTAGACTTTTCCACTGAAATATTGTCACTTCCATGTGAACATTCTGTAGGTTATTAAGAACTTTAGTTATACCATAATTCATATTTAGGGTGCAAATAGTTCCAAATGCAGACCTTGACATATAAAATATGTTTCTGGTAACAGGTGACAGGCAGGAATCTGCTTAAATTACTAGAAACCCAATGAATGATTACTCTGATGAACAAATTGCATTTCATTAATGTTTTCCAACATACCTGGTTGGATTTATATAGCAGTAACCCAGAATTTGATTTTATCTCTTTTTTTAACCTAATGAACTGTACTTTGCAACTTACAGTTTTTGTTGAGTGTTGTATGTATACCCAGCCATTTTGGCTTATTCAACCTAACATGATTTAAAAAACCACAGGCTTGCAATGGCTGTACTTTCCACTCCAATATATATCAATACACCTCATTGTTTGGCAGTTTTAAAATATTGCATATAGTATACATTAGCATTTTCGAACCTAGTGCCTTCTTGGTATATTGGAGTATAATTCTCACTATTTCCCAGCCAATATAGTTCTGTGCTGTTTTGTCTGATGGGGTTTAAACAGTTAAAAGTCTAAACGTTTCTCAACTCTGGCAACTCTAAGATATGTGGACTTTAACTCTCAGAATTCCCCTGCCAGCTGAAGTACAGTATGTATATACATTTTAATTAGAGTTGCCAAGGTTGAGAAACACTGGTTTAAGAAATTTAGAAGGCCAATGAAATTAGACTGTGGTCTCCTCAAATAGTTGCCAAAAGCATCATTATGTTTAGCCCGGATCATGTAACCACTTATTTGCTAATTACTAGTGGGCATCTTTGCTGCAGTGAAGAGAGTTTTCTCTGATGTGAAAATACAGGCACCTGCATTGCAAGAGAAGCAAGAAACAAGGCAAACACTAGAGACACAACTGATCTCATTCAGAAGGCCCATTCTACAGATGAAATGGAGAAGGATTATAGAATGGATTATATCAGGGGTGTCAGACTATTTCATTTGAGAGCTGCATCAGGGTTGTGTTTGACCTCAGGGGGCCAGGGTGAGCATGGCCAGCTCAATGTTACTTGTGTCAGCAGGTGCTTGTGGTGGTCTGAACGCTCTGCCAATGAAAATGGGCACTTGAGCTTTGTTTTCGGCTGCAATGGCCTCCTGAAACCCTCTGCCAGCGAAAATGGAGCTCGGGAGGGCGGCCCTCCCAAGTTCCATTTTTGCTGGCAGAGGCACTGCGGGCCGGTCCTTTGCTGTTTCCAGGATGGCCCTGTGGGCCACATCTAAGCACCCCATGGGCCGGATCCAGCCCCCAGGCCTTGAGTTTGACACCCCTGGATTACATCAATTCAAACTGAGTAGGCCAATCCAGTTGTGAACATTCTATATTAAAAATAATCATGCGCATATGCAAACTTTTATGCATTTTAAAAGCCCAGCAGGACAGAATGCTTACCCATCTCTGCTAGATGTTTTGTTTTTCTATTTGTGTGTATGTGCTTTTGAAACACCTAACACCATCTGCATTTTCTATCCATTCTGTCTTCTCCTTGATCCCATTATTGCTATAGTCTGCTTTAGTGTAAACCAGATTTTATTCTGCAGGCATTGGACCAATATAGTATAGCCTTTATTGTCACTGTACATCATGTATACAGTGAAATTGGTTTTAGCTTCACTGGTGCAATCCATGACAAAAAATACAAACAACATAAATAGTATAAAGAATAATGCCTATGCAAGTAATTGGGGGGGGGGAGGAGAAAGGAAAAAAAACTAGTCATATGTTTCTGTGTGTGCGTGGAGTGATTGTGGTTGTGTTTAAGAATCTTGACAGCCCAAAGGTAGAAACTATTTTTAAATCTATTTGTTCAGCTGGCTATGCTTCAATGTCTTCTGCTGATGGTAGAGACACTGACCAGGATGTGAATCATCTCTAAATATCTTCCTTACTTTGCTAAAGCAGAGAGACTTGGTGATGTCATCCAGTGGTATTAGTGGGCAACCAATGGTTTCTTGTACCGAATTGATCACTCTCTGTAGTGCTGTTATCTTTAGTTCTTATTTGTATATTCTTTCACATTACTGATTCATTTACCATGGTAGTTATTTTCTTAAACCATGATAGTTGGTAAGGAACATATAATAGGAAAAACTGAAGCCATAGGGCAAAGGTCATTCTGGGACATTATAGGCTTTGGACAGCTTTTTGGGCTAGGAAGAAAAGTTTTGTTCATAATGTATGGTCTGAATGCACCCAGCTATGGTACATTTTGAGTAATCCGTTGTTAATAAAGAAACTTTGTTTTTCTCATGATTGTTCCCATCCTAAACATATTTTTCTGAAATATGAAATATAATCAAGCAAGTCTGATTTAAGACTGGCATTTTTTTCAGCTGCAAGCTTATGATTTCATTATAGTTTTCATTATAGTGGTCGGTCTGCAAATGAAGTTGTGTTGTTTTTTTGACTAAGGAATAGTCATGGAAAATGTGTTTCATTTGACATAAGGTTGTAGCAATGGGGAATGATCATTTGTTGAGGGACATATATTCCCTCTTCTTAATTTGGAACCAACCTGGGAGTAGCTTCATTAGGCCAGACTTTCCCAAGGTGGTACCTGTTCAGTTAAAGTTGGAGAGCACCAAGCCTGGAAAGATACCCTCTTGTGGCTTTCTTCCACATTATAAATTCATTTTTGGCTTGCTGTGGTTTAGGTGCAGTCAAGAGGGTAAGAGTAAATTTGTTTTGCTTGTATATTGCTTTGAGGCAGGATTAGACTTGGATTTATTTGGCAGACTGTTTGGATTGTTCGTTTTTTCTCTTTATTTGTAATAATGCCAAGGATACAATTTAACAACAATTGTAAATGGTGTTGCAATATAGCAAAACTGATGTATAGGTTTCCCATTACTTTAGTTTTCCTATATTGCCTTTGGTATCTTTCTCTGTTTTCCTATTATATTAATAATACCTGTCTTTTCTCTGTATGAAATAAATACTTTTTAAAGAGGTTCTTAAATGTCTTTTTTTAAAAATCTAATCCATCTGTGATGGCTGTGACTACAGGAATTGGAGACATATCTAGAATGACTTAATGAAATATAAAACACAGCACCCCTTCTAATAGGTGGGTAAATAAGGAAGTAAAACATTTATATTCTAGAGCTGATATGCAATTTCTTCTTGTTTTGAGTCTGATACATGGAGCTGGCATTCAAATAGATCCTGACATAGATGAACTTGGAACCTATAGAACTCAATATTTATTTTTAACTTTATAACATTTAATAAAAAATGCCCATAAAAAATGCCCACAGCCAAAACTCTCTGGGCGATAAGCAGTTTAAACAATTTCAAATTGCAAATCCAATAAAATATCTGAAATCACTACAACTAAAAAAGGACCCAAGGAATTATAATTGAAATCAATAGATTCATAATTGATCTCATGGTAATCAAATATATCAAAGTATCATAAATGCAATAGAATAAGTATTCAAGAGATGTTGCCATAGCAAACTTCCTTGCTAATATTCCATCAAGAATATAGATTATTTTGTAATGGAGTATGTCAGTAAAGACAAATGTTGGAAAGCAAAAGAAAACTCTGAGATACCAGAAAATCCACCTGCCCTTCTTCATTCCTTGTTAACTGTATTTCTCAGGGGAACAAACTGATGAAATAAGTGGAAATGGAATGTGATGTTGCCTGAATTTAATAAATAAAAAAGATGATGAAATTATTGTATGGTCTTTTCTGGAAGTCTCGCAGCAACTGGACAATTTACCAAAGAACTTGGCTAATACACTATCACTATCTTACTCCTATCATACCAGCATTTTAATCAACCTTTGAAGCTGGAGTATCAAAGTACAAACTGCTTCCTGGAACCCCAAGAAAGGAATGGTTTTTGTTGGACTAACGCCACAGCCCTTAAAACTTGGTTAAAGTGTAGGGAATAAATAAACAGACCAGCCCCGTCGATAACAGATTCTGGTGATTGATTGATCATATTCTATCGATGCAACCAATGACTAGATTCCCTCATTAGCGCCCCCACCAGCAATCTTTTTGCATCTCGCTTCATTCAAAGTTTGAATAGGCACCGTGCTGTGTAAACTAAGGTTTATCTCAGGTGTGCGTGTGACAAAGAGCAGCAACAATAGAGGAAAAGAGTTTTCTCCAATCCTTTCTATGGGATTTCACACACACACACCGAGGCTGGGCTGAAGGCTTCCGGCCGGTTTTCGCCGCCCCCCTCTGGGCTTGTTCCGCGTGCAAGGCAGAGGCGATGCCGCTAGAGGGCTCTGGTCATTGTCAAAAAAAAAAAGAGAGAGAGAGAGAGCAAGCGAGCGAGCGAAGCGGCTGTCTCCTTTTCTTTGGCTGCCGCCACCGTTGCTGCTGCTGCTACTGCAGCTCCCGTTGCCGCTGACGATTTTGGGGGCTGAACTTCCCAGGTCAGAACCAGAGAGAGCGAGTCCTGTTGTTGCTGTTTCTTCTTCTGCTTTCGTAGCAGCCGCCCGGAATCGACCCAGCCCGAGAGCCAGGAAACCGCTGTACCAAATCGGAAAACGCGGAGTCTCGGCTTTATTTATTCTTCATTTGATAGGCGAGATTCTGAAATCGGCAGCTCGGGGAGTCAGAGTCGTCTAGGTAACTCGAGGTGATTGGGAGTGGGCACTGGCCAAAGTCCAGCCAGGCAACTTCCTCGGTGAGGGGGAGGGAGGGAGGAGGAGGAGGAGAAAAAAAAAACTATCACAAACGAGAGGAGGCAAAGCATGGCACTTTCTTCGGCGCCTCTTTCAAACAACAGTTGAGTGGGGGCCCCCCCTCCCCCACGCCTTCCTTGCTGGTGTGAAAATCCGAGGGCTCCCTAGACTCACAAATAAGAGGGCGCTAGGGTTAGGAGGGCAAAGCAGTAACAGCAACAAAGCTTCCAGGACTGGAATGGCAGTTCTTAAGAGTGATTGGATGAGTAGGGAAATCTCTACACATTCCTCCCTGGAAAGGTTTGAGTGTTACTACAGCCCACATGCTCTGCAGAAATTCAGTTGGTGGAGTTTTCCTCCTAATAGCTGTTCCAGGGCCAGGAAAAGCTTCACCTGTTGAATTTCCACATGATCTTAACAGAGTGCTAGGAAGTGCAGCATGACAGGTAAGTAGGACTGTTGTAGGATTGGCACGGACTACAATTCCCAATATCCCTGGCCATCAATAATGCTGACTGGGGATGATTGGTGTTGCAATCCAACAACTAGTGGAGGGCATTCTTCAACTTTATAGGGCCGGCAAACCAAAGGCCAATTAGTATGAAATCAGAATTGTTAGTACTGTGACTGAAAGGCCCATCAGAGGCCCATCAGAGGCCATTATAGGCCATCAGAGTTAGTTTTGGCTTCTGAGCAGGGAAAATTATTCTTTCAGAGGCCAGAGCCTTCTGCAGAAGTGACTGATGTATTTTGCTGAGATACAATGGGCCCTCCTGGACCCATGCCAGAGACCTGTCTACAGGGATATTGTACAGGACAATTTTGGGACTCTACTGTCACTAGGTAAGGACTTTTATTTTTCTTTCTTTTCTTTTAAAATTAAAATATTGAGGCTATTTTGACCTGAGAATCCCAAAACAAATTAGCATAACTGCATTAGTTTTTTTGCTTTCAGAAAATGTTAAGCCTTTGAAAAACAGAATTATTCATCAGGCAGGACAGACTCTGTAACCTGGAAAATTGCATTATACTATGTCCACAAATGTCTCTCCAGTAAAATCATCTTCACATGCTTGTTTATTATGAGTTTGTTTATTAAAAGAAACTAAGCTCAGGATTGTCCTATGTGGTGAAAAGATAAACATGAGCATATTTCTTGCCCCTGTATATTTATATAATTTCATAGCTTCTGAATCATTTCAAACATTCTGGTGGAATTTAATAGAATTCTGCGAGCTAACTACCAAATGTCAGGAACTGGCAAAAAGGGTTAGCATCTCCTATTTGTGTCATCTTCTGTGTCACAGCTCAGATTTGGATATGCCTAGAAGATGTCTAAGTGATAACATTAGCAGAGGTATTTTTAAATAATTTCTGATCCAGTTCTTCCACAGAACCTGGGATGAGCAATACAACTAAAAAATAAACCTGCAGCCTGGTAAAGTATCCACTATCTTCCTTAGAATAACACAGCATGAATGGCTGTAACTTCCCCCCCCACCACTGCTCGCTTCACTCTCTTTCTTTTGGCAGACGGAGGAACCATGAATTCAAATTCACAGCCGGGCGGGCCTGAGGGTGTGCAGAAGCAAGTCCAAGGGCGGCCTGAGGGCTCTGCTTATGGGGCACAACTTTCAGCTGGGCAGCTAAGTGAAGAGGGAGCAAAAGGATGGGTCAAGCCGCCTCTTCTTCCTCCAGTGACAAAAGACAACGCCACCATCCCACCCCATGGAATTCATATGGGGCCTGGCCCCAGCCTGTGCATCCAGTGTGGAGAGAACCTTGCCCAGACTCAGCAGAGCCTTGCCCAGACTCAGCAGAGCCTTGCCCAGACACAGCATAGCCTTGCCCAAACTCAGCAGAGCCTTGCCCAGCCTAAGAGATCTCTCCTCTCTGCTGATAAGCAATATCCCTGCTCCGATTGTGGGAAAAGCTTTGGTGTCAGCTCCCACCTCACAATTCATCGGAGAACTCACACTGGTGAAAAGCCCTACGAGTGCAACGACTGTGGAAAAAGTTTTAGCCAGAGCTCCACACTTGTCCTTCACCGCCGCATCCATACAGGAGAGAAGCCATACAAGTGCACAGATTGTGGGAAGAGCTTTTCCGTTAGCTCCCATCTGACTAAACATCAACGAATCCACACGGGAGAGAAACCATATGAATGCCAGGTGTGTGGGAAAAGATTCAGCCAGAGCTCCACCCTCATTCTTCACCAGAGGATCCATACAGGGGAGAGGCCTTATAAATGTGATGAATGTGGCAAGACCTTCAGCGTCAACTCACACCTCACTATCCACCAGAGAATCCACACAGGAGAGAAACCATTCCGTTGCATGGAATGTGGGAAGAGTTTCCGACAAAGGTCTGGTCTTAGCACTCATCAGAAAACTCACATGATGCTTGTGAGACCTTATAAGTGCCCACCTTAGAAAGTTGGATCCACAAGTCTATCTGCAAGTACCACCAAAATTCTCCATCACACACACACATATACACACACACACACACACACAAAAACACAGAGAGAGAGAGAGAATAATAGTTGGAAGGGACCTTGGAGGTCTTCTAGTCCAACCCACTGCTTAGGCAGGAAACCCTACACCACTTCAGACAAATGGTTATCCATAGACCCCCTACTTCCTAGGCATTCAGTCTACTACATTCCATCACATATTTTCCTGCATTGTATTTCTTGCATTCATAAAGCGATTTGTATATTGCCCCTATTTTAAAACCTGTGGATGGCTCACAATAAATATACCATTCTTCAAAAGCATCTATTAAAACTTAACAATGTCACAATGACAACCGTTAATATCTTTTTCTATCCTTTTCAATGTTCAGCTTTTACAGCTGAATATTATCACGGGAAAAACCATTGTTTTAGATATTCTGGCATAGCTGTCATAGAAATGTTCTGATCCTTTTTGACCTGACTTAATTTGTCATTCCCTTCCTTCCTAGAATTAATCTCTTCGTTATTTCTCCAGCACATTGTGCATTTTACATTATTGTTAAAATTACTTAATCCTAATCCAAAGGAAAGAAACCATTTACTTCCCTTCTTCATCATCAACTGTGAAATCACAAAGCATGGTAGTTAACATTACCTTTGTCTTCTGAGTATTTAACATTACCCCATATCTTTTCGTTTTCACTTTTTTTTTTACTTTAATAATTAGTTCTTCTAATCTCTTTACTTTTAGCTGGCTAAACGGAAATTCTGCTGCTGCCTGGCGCTTTGCTATTTGACAGCTGGTTTTTAATCTGTCACCACACTTCCTAGTAGAATTAATTCTTGAATATTTTCTCTCTCTGAAAATATTTCTAGAACCCATTTATAAAAGGTTTCAATATAACATGTCCATCATCTTCTTTTAATTTAATTTTACTAGATCTCTTATATTAAAACTTTTGAGCAGTTTTGTCTTAATAGTAAATTTCCTGATCATCCCAAAGTAATTTTTAATCTTTTTCTCTAATGATAGTCTTGATTAAGATAATTTCTTCTTCCGATGGAAAAAAAAAATACTGAAACACTCACAATGGAGGAAAGGAATGTGAAAATGCCAAAACAGGCAAAATCGACCTGTTTGGTCAAGGCCAAAACAATATTTACTCTTATAAAAGACTAGAAACGCTTTGTGGATGTTTTACTGAAAATGGGGAAAAAAATGAAATGATGATTTCTGGACTGGATTATTGCAAAAGGAATGAATAAGAGCCTGGAGGAATTCTTGTAATATTTAAGAGGGAGTAGGGACTGTAATAGGGACACAGTGGCTCAGTGGCTAAGGTGATGAGCTTGTCGATCGAAAGGTTGGCAGTTCAGCAGTTCAAATCCCTAGTGTTGCGTATCGGGGTGAGCTCCCGTTCTTTGTCCCAGCTTCTGCCAACCTAGCAGTTCGAAAGCATGTAAAAAATGCAAGTAGAAAAATAGGGACCACCT
>JANHFM010002190.1:10967-21197 GCA_032468115.1 Grayia smithii
GTATATTCTGCAATGTAGAGACTGTCGGTGAGTCAACAGCAGGTCAGAGGAGGAGCTGTTGTGGGACAGAGGTGACAATGGCTCTTTAAAAATTATGATTTAAATTGAGTTGATTTAAATCAAGCCTTTTTACTGGGGATTTAAATCATGATTTAAATCGTGATTTAAATCAACTTGATTTAAATCAAAGCCACCATGGAGAATTCAACTCTTTTTTTGCAGGATAATCTTCGCATACAATTGTTTTTCACTTTACATGCTTTCAAAAAACATGCAGCCTACTTATGAAAAAAAGAAGTCCTATAATAAAAATATGGCACGCAACTATAAAATATACATAATATTTGATGGCTACATATTAACACTAACTCTATTAATAGGAATTGGAAACCTGCGGTTCTCCCAGCTCCTAGGAGCTGTGCCAGCAGTGACCATGATGAGAGATGCTGCAAAGTTAGTTATTTATTCACTTCTACATTTGTTCAGTCATTCATTGATTTGTTTGTTGATAATGTTTAAACCACCAGATTTCAAAAACGGTTCCTGGCTGCTTACAATGTAACCATAAAATTATAGAACCAATACATAAATCCATAAACCATTCACCCATCTTCAGCACCGGTTAGCCAGTGGCAACTTTACAGTTTAAATTACAGTTTAAATTCTCTGTGAAGCAACACTAACTTCACTGCCTTCCTAAATACCGTAGACTCTTCCACCGGGAAGGAGTCAACAAAGAAAACCTTTGTCTTCTGGGCCTGCTCATTAAATCTCATGTTAAAGGGGACTCTTGACCTCCCCATTTGGGATAGATGGACTGGGATAAGAAGATGGTCCTGGATCTGTTTGGTGCTAGGCCATAAAGAGCTTTAGAAGTTAATACCAGCACTTTTAATTCTACTTGAAAACTTGCTGGTAGGCAGTGCAGTGCCTACAAAACTTGAGTTATGTGCTTACAATTACTCTGATAAGAGAGAAAATTTCCACTGCAGTTGTACTAATTATAGTCTTCAGGGTAGTCTTCAAAGGCAGAGCCATGGATGGCACATTGCAGTAATCTATCCAAGAGGGCATGAGTTACTATAGCTAAGGCCTTATGTTCGAGGAAGTGCTGCAATTGGCATCTCAGTACTGTAGAAACTTGGCAAAAGTTCCTCTAGTTACAACCTCTGCTTGCTGATGAAGTATTAGCTATGAATCACCCTCAGGTTGCAGATCTGCTCCTTCAGTTTGTCCTGAATAAGCAGAATAAAGCAAAATTCAGACAGTTTGTGGAAAATAGCAACACCATCTTCCAGGAATTCAGTGTTGGCTTGTTCCTTTCCACCTAGATCCTCACACCCTCCAGAATCAAGACTTCTATCTACTACATCACAAGACTGGGCTCATCAAGATATATACTATAATATTGTCAACATACAGATATGACTTCATGCTGAAGATGACTTATCCAGTAGCTTCACATAGATGTTGAAGACCAAGACTGAAGAAGCAATGAACCCCACCATATAAAACTAGTGAGCAACCACTAGTTGATCTCTCCCAATCTGTAGCCACCAACTAGGGTCATCCACCCAGGAAGGAGTAGAAACATTGTAATAGACCGTCCCCAGTTCTCAACCCTCACATGCAGCCTAAAAGGTGCTCTGATTAAAAAAAATATCAAAATCTACTGATTGATCTAAATTGACCAAAAATGCACATTTCCCCCTGCAGGTCCTGGCAAAGTTAGTCAAACCGACTGACTATTTTGTCCTTCATGTAGACCTGAACTCTGATGGAAAGATTTAAATTTTAATCTCTAAAATTGGTGTTCTAGGAGTTTTTCAACGATCTTCCCTAAAAAGAAAAGATTGCAATCTGGGCAATAATTACTCAAAGTGAGTAGGCCTGTGGAAAGCTTTTTCCGACAAGGTGAATGTATCACCACCTCTTTCAAGATGGTCAGGAAAGCTGTTTCTACCAGTGAGACTTTGACCTTCTCCTGGATCCACACTCTCACCAGCTTCTCAAAGGAATCAGGTGGGACATGTATCAGATCCACAAGGAACAGTGAATCTTATTCTCTTCAAAAGAATCCCAGGTAACTTTGCAATATGTTATTGTAATCACCTTCCTGAGCTTTGTCCATGCAGTGTCGAATGTCAGGGTTCCAGAAAACCTTTGCCGAAGAAAAACTCCGCTGCAAGCATCTCTCAAAAGTTTCTTTTATTCGGACAAGTAAACTGGCACATTCTAGGAAAACCCGAATCTGAGAGTTCCGTGTTTTCCCACAGGATATCAAAACCCCCCAAACCATCTCTTCCCTCCTCAGATGGTCACAAGGTCCAATCATCATATAGTCCTTCTTGACACCACTCCTTCTCCAGATGCAGGCTTGGCCTGACCTTGACCATCTTGCAGAATGCTATTATGGCTAATATCTCCTTCTCCCAATTCCCCCCTCCTACTTTCCCACAGCAAAGAAAGTGGCTATTTGGAAGCCTCCTAATATGGCTTCCAAGGTTGACAGAGATCTCATCTTAAAATCTAATATAGTTTATGTACTATATCCATTTGTACCAGAATTCTTTAAATAGTATAAATTGTTCTTGGTTTTGGAGAAAAAAATATGATATTTTAGCCTCTATTTACCACAAAACTACCTATTAATAAGGATTCAGTGTATATCATATCAAAAGAGTCAAACTAGGTATTTCTCAAGCCCTACCACATGTGCATCAATTTTGAGGGAGATGGGCAGTTCAAAAATGTGAAAAATAATTAAATGAATACAATTTCATTTTTTTCTTTTCAAATCCCACCTTTATAAACTGGTTTTTTCCATTCTTGTGGTATTGATGCCCCTCCCCTTTTTTTTGCTTGACAGTATATTTGCTTGCAAGATGGCTTATGATATGTAAATGAAAGACAATAATAATATAGTTATAACATATCCTTTTAATAATGGGGTTGAAAGAAGCATAATTAATGTTTTCATATTGGGTATAGCTTTCAGTGGTATCTACAGATGCCTTTTAAAAGTGTGGACTTGCCTGAAAAATTAAAAGTTGTCGCTTTTCAGAAACTCCTGGAGGTTCTAGGGAAATTTTGGAGGCCTTATGTATACCTAGTGATTGCTTAAATAAAACCTAATTCTTTTGAAAGCTTTAGAAAAGAATAGCTGTAAATGTTGCTGGAAATCTACCATTTTCAGTGTAATCGAAGAGGGAAATGTTAAATACCTGGAGAGTATTTGACACTTATTTTCTATTCTTTCTATCTCTTTCTATCTATTTTGTCTCTTCCTGTCTCTTCCTATCCAGGCAGCAAAATAGAATAGATTCCAAAATGCTGGAAATGTAATAATAGTCAAGGTACCTTCTTTCATGCTTGGTGGCTATGTCCTGAAGCGAAAAAATACTGGATTAAGATATAAGGATGGCTACAAGATCTAACTAAATGCCAAATAGAACTGAAGCCAGAACTCTTTCTCCTAGGAATACTTAAAACAAATTATGATAGAAAGATAAAATATTTGATTCTACACATACTAACAGCAGCAAGAATTATGTTTGTGCAATATTGGAAGGAAAAGAATATACTACCAGAGGGATTAGTAATCCAAAAGATATACGACTGTGCGGAAATGGATAAATTTACCCTAGAATTAAAAGAAAAAAATGATTCGGAATACCATGCAGTTTGGGAAAAATGGTACACTTGAATAGATAATAGAAACAAAAACTGGAAATATACATAAGAATATTGAGGAGTTAGATATAAGATGTATATAATGTATATATTGTATGAAAATTTGATCCTAAATATATTAACAATGTCACAGTCTGTTGACTATGTATTAGAGTTATGTAAAGAAAAAATTGTAATAAAATTATTATAAAAAAGAATAGATTGATCTTGTTGGAAATCAGATAGATCATTAGCACAGGCTGCTTGAAATTAAATTAAGGCTCATAGACTCTTCACCACTGATTGAAAACTCAGTCAAGTTTCTAATAAAAACATGAATTGACCTTTCCATACAAGTTTAGAGGAGGTGATATTAGAAACAGAGAGGCTGTAGATGTTACTAAATATTTGATATGTATTTTCTGTATGAAACTTCCTGAGAACTGGTACTTATCGTTTTTGTTGTTGTAGAAATGGCTAGTACTTACTAAATTGGTAAAAGAAAAATGTTGAGGCTATAATTTTATTTTGTACTTTACTGAATGAAACAAGTTGGAAGTCAATTTTTCTTCTTCTTTCTTATCCCTCACTTTGCTTTTCCCCCACATTCCTTTTTCTCATATTCCTATTATCTTTGTTTTCATTTGTATTTCATATGTGATAATCTTTTAAAAAATATCTATATAAAAAAAGAACTGACACCAGGCATTGATTGGCCATGATACTACACCAAAAGAGATCAAATTGTTCTGGACAAAAGAATGATTAGTTCTTAATTGTCTGGTGATGACTCTCACTCACTTTTAGCCGAGCCTGACATTAAACGCATGTGGCTTTGACATTTGTAATAAAATATATTTAGGTTTCACACCAACTAAAGACATCTTTACTGAGTAATCGTATGCATTTCAATCAATCTTAAAATAATATATGTTGAAATTCCAATAAGTCAAAACCCACAATATGTATTTGATATATAAACTGCATAAACCAAAAATATAGATGTTAGATACTTTCAATAGGAAAAATAGGTCCAAAAACCATAAAATGCTTCAAAAATCTAGGAAAAAAACTTTAAACTGCTGTCCGAAAAATAGCCTGGCAAGTTCCCCAAAGAACAGTATTTCCATACCAACGAGGGGTACTTCTAAGGAAGCTCTTCCTCTTATTGTCACCTTGTCACAATTAAGACAGAGGTCTTGGGGGGGGGGTGTCTTTTGTGGATTTTTTAAAGATGTGGGCATATGTAGCTAGGATAAGATCCTCCAGAAAATATTGAGGCCCAGAGCCATGAAAAGCTTTGAATATTATATCCTGTACTTTCAGTTGGGACTTGAAAGAAATCAATACCACATAACATGATATTGTTAAAATAGCTAATCACAGGTAAAACTCTTGCAGCTGTATTTTGTATTAGCTAAAATCTAAAAGCTATTTCAAAGCATACCCACCCACAGAGCACTATCATAATCCAAACAGGTTACTTCTAAGGAACTTCACAGCAAAAAAGAAAGAAAGAAAGAAAGAAAGAAAGAAAGAAAGAAAGAAAGAAAGAAAGAAAAACAAGAAAAAAACTAATTCAAAGCAAAGATGAAACAAAATTATAAACTCTTTCAATAACTTGCTGAAAGTTTATTGAAGGAAGAGTCCATTGGTCTTATTAAGGAATGGGAGTTACACGTTCTAGGTTCAAATTTCATGTTGATATATACTGTACAACATGAAAATCTTTAATTTCCAGATCACCGTGGTGTAAAAAGATGTGTAGTATAATAGTTGGCATTTATTTTAAATTAAATAAAGCAAATAAATTACCTTTCAAATTTAGCAACATACCTAGCAAATTTCTTAGCCAATTAATAAAGAAAAGTTACATAAATTTTACTAGCCAGGTTGCATTAAGACTATGGTACTTAAGAAATGTATATGATGAAAGAAGAGTTATGTTAAGAGTAAGTAGATGAGGAAGGTACAATATAGAGACAGAATACAAAAGTGAACGACCGGTATGAAAAATTATGAGTATGAAATAGGAGCTACTTGCAGAACAAATAAGGAAGACTGCATGGTTGAGTTAAAGAAGAGAAAAGAGAAAGTAGTAGTTGAATGGAGCTAAGATCCTCAAAAAGAAAATGGTGAGAAATGTAAAGAACAAAAGGCACTATTTAAAATGATGTATGGATATGTGGAAAGAAAGATAATTTGCAGAAATATAAAGATAAGCTGCAATATACTGAATAGTATTGGAGTAAATCACTCTTAATCTTAGATATTCTTCCCTGTTTTTAATCTCACACCTTCAATTTATTTGGTCTATTATTTTGTTTCTGTATGCTGCATACAGGGAATAGTGTGATAAGGCTATGTGTACATGTGTATACACAAAGCAGGCAAGCTTGTTTTTCCAGTTAGGAAATGTTACCCTATTTAAAACAGATTCTTAATCAAGAAAGGTGACCAGTCAAAGTTATATTTGCAATCACATGATAAGAACAGATCAGGTTAATTAGATTTAGGAAAATTGATTTATTTATATGCCAACAGGAGGTTTCTTCTCAATTTTCATGGAGCATTGCCTTTTAATAAAAGCTCTATACAGGGCAAACTCTGAGAATTTATCTCTGATTATTAGAAGTTGATGATGATCAAGAAATTAAATCAATCAGCTAAAACGGAAGCTTGCAGGATTAGCCCCAGAGTTGGGTTGCCTTTCCCCCATTGCACTGCCAATTAGTCAGACTCAGAACATGATTGCCCTAGACTAATTCTATACCTTTAGCAGATGTTTGGGATGCAAAAGTCAGCAGCTTTTCATAGTCCCAGAGCTAAATCAGATCGAAGTTTTGCAAACAGGACAATTTTGTTAGGGGTTAGCACTTCTATGTTATTTCTCTTTTTCAAAAGGCCAAAAATCCTTCTCAACAAAATGCTAGTTGCTTATCTTTGGAGGTTGCATAAGAAGGGGAAAACCTGTCTTTATCAACAAGTACTCTTACACTGTATTCAAACCAGGGGTGAAATCTAAATTTTGTTACTACCGGTTCTGTGGGCGTGGCTTGGTGGGCATGGCAAGGGAAGGATACTGCAAAATCTTCATTCTTACCCCCCTCCAGGGGAAATTTCCATTCCCACCCCACTCCAGAGGAAGGATATTGCAAAATCTCCATTCCCACCCCACTCTGAGGCCAGCCAGCGGTGATAATTCCCAGTTCTCCGAACTGCTCAAAATTTCCGCTACCGGTTCTCCAGAACCTGTCAGAACCTGCTGGATTTCACTCTTGAACTATACCTCTCACTTTCATCTTCCAATAACTAAAGAAGCATTGGAACTCTTAAACAATTTGGAACTAGATTTATCTGAAGGATGCTTGGATTCACATAACTGATTCTTGCTCTAATCTAATAAGGCAAGAAGATTGCATACCAGGTACAGAGCCATTTTTATGAAGATCAGAATATCCTCTCCAGATAAGTGTGTAAAGCTACAACTTTGTCAGAATTGAGGAGAACTGTAAATATGTATTTATTGCCATTCATCTATTGTTATTTTATGCATATATTTTATTTTGATTTGATTTTAAATAACAGCAGCAAAATGTATGGAAGAAATTATAAACTTTAAAATACAGCAGTAGAAATAAGTTTATTCTTAGTTATTTTTTACTGTTTTCTACTTTAATAACAAAAAGACTGAATTTGAGAAGCTGGATGAAAGAGCAAGATTGCTGTTTTTGAAGTTGGATGTAGGACAGCACTTCTGAAATAGCCAAGAAAACAAATACATGGATTATAGAATACTTCAGTCTAGAGCACTTACTCAAGTTGCAAATGACTACATTTAAATTATTATATTTTGTATATATTATGTAAAGGGTCTCCTAACCCCCCTGAGGCACCCCTGTGCAGTCATTTAATGATTCATCTGATCACTTAAGGTCTTCAATGGGGAGACCTGGGATTGTAGTCATTGAGCTTACAATGAAAATTCTAGACCCAAATATGGTTGTACATCAAGGACCATCTGTATATATTGATCAAATCAGTATCTTAGCAACCACATATAGATTTTCTACAGGATGATCTGATCACAACTTGCCCTTCATGCATCCATTGCCCAGTGATGGTTTGCTACCGGTTCGTACCGGATTGGTTGAACTGGTAGTGGTGGCGGTGGGAAGCTCTGCCCACCCACCTGGATGCTTCTGCGCATGTGGAGAAACACCACGCACGTGAGCGAGCATGCACCCAAGAGTGAACCAGTAGTAACGGGATTTGGAACCTGCCCCTGGCATTGCCACTGTAATTGAATCAATCCACCTTGAAGTGTTTATTTTTTTCCTCTTTTGTTCCACCTTTCCTAGAATTACTGATTTCTCAAGGGAACATCCAGGTGGGGTGGAGCAGGGAAAAGGCCCATGTATTTGCAACACTAGCCAGCCAAGACCTCCTGATCTAGGTGCACCTAGCCAACTGAGATCTCCTGGTTTATAGTGGTGGGGAGTTGAAATGTTCTCACTGTCATAAGGGTAAGCAGGTAGCCAAACACCCAAATTTTGATCTTGTGACTGTGGGGGCACTACAACAATTGAAGCTTTGGGCAGGCATCATTGGTCCCTTCATTCAGTGTTGTGGTAATTTTGAACTGCTGCTGAATGAACAGTCATATGTTAAGGACTACCTGTACATAATTTCATTGTTTAATTCTGCTGTTAGTGATAGTTACTTGTACATCAGAATAAAATATTAGTAAACTGAGAAAACTTCTTTAGCAACAATCTTACTTGTATTCTTATGGAGGAATATGCAATATCATGTTCAAGGGGCACCATAATTCATGTGTACTTAAAAACACAATTCATTCGGTTTTGTTGTATTGTGACAGGATGCTTACTTGATGCTATTAATAGGGGAAAAGAAACCAAAACTACCTTTGCATACACACAAAAATAGTTGCATTTGGTGCAAACAGTGAGGAAAACTAGGCTTGCAAATGTCCAGTCTTAATAGGGAGAAAAAGAATATATATTTTTTCTGGAATATAACAAGGACCCCGGTCAGACCATATTTTGAATAAGATAATTGAGCTGATTATGCTCCAGAACTGCAAGACTCTTAGAGCTGCTCCTTTATCTTCCTTGTTCAATTTACAGTTCATGAGTTTTCTTTGATCATTTATTTCATGCCCTTCCATAACATGACAGGTTAAGTTAAAATTCACATATTAGGAATTTGCTGTAAATAGTTTTTGCAAGATCCAGTCGGGGTTAATAGTGGGTAGAAATCATTTTAATATGGAAAGCAGGGAAGCTTTGTAGTTAAAGCTGGAAAGTCTCAAATTATGTTGAGAAAGCAAGGATGAAGAGGCAAACATCAAGAATAATAAATTCAAGTAAATTCATTTAATTCAGAAAGCCAAATATTAATTCACACCCAGGCAAGATTGTAAGGATCCTGAAAGATCCACTTCATTGTATCAACCACATTTCCCTGACTTTTTTAAAAACAAAATGTTTTAACTTGTAGAAAAAAGACTGCAAAAGCAAGTAATGATTGAAAAGGATTTGATTTTTGAAGACTAAGAACTTGTCAATTTTTGTTTTTAAAGAAAAGTCCAAGACATTTACAAGAAAATATTCTTCCCATTTTGGTGGTTCCTGAAATAATTGTATGGCCATTTTACATGATCTTCTGAGAAGCTTTGGAGAAGGAAATAATTATTTCATCTTAAGTGTCTGATGCTGCTTTAGATGTACTGAAGATTTTATAAGTTAAATAAAGCTGGAAGAACTTAATTCACCATTTACCATGGGGGTGTTAAACTGGTGGCCCATGGGCCGGATGCACAGGCCACACCCACCCTGGCTCTGCAAAAGCAAAAAAGTCACAATATGTTGCAATACATCACGTGACACAATCGAGTTTGATACCCGTGATCTAGCACATTAATAAGTATACGCAACCCTGAGCCACTATTAATTTTTATTCATTCATTTATTTATTTTATTAAGGACAGATAAGGGCAAATGTTAGCCAAATTTCACTAACATTTGTTCCATCATGGATTCCTAATAAAGTGCAGGATACATTAATTACTGAAAATGCACTGAGCTTGTATTGTGCAGTCCAGTGATGGGTTGTTACTGGTTAGCCCTGGATCGGGTGAACTGGTAGCAGCAGTGGCAGGAGGGTCCGCCCACCTACCTGGACGTGTCTGCACATGCATGCAAATGTCTGCACACCCACAAGGAAACTAGTAGCAACAGGATTTGAATCCCATTACTGGTGCAGTCATTACAGCCCAATGTTTTAATATTTCATCATCATTAAATTACACCATCACAAATTATGAGGACAAAATAGTATAACCAAAAGGCAAATTACATTGTAGAGAAAAAGCTTTATTTTATTTTATTTAACAGCCACCCATCTCACAAGAAGTGACTCTGGATGGTATACAACAAAGATATAAAACAATGACATACAGTTGTGGCCAAAATTGTGGAAACCTTTTGGGAAAAGTGTATTTTTGAGGTTTGATGGCTAATAACACCACTTTTT
>JANHFM010002190.1:63348-74190 GCA_032468115.1 Grayia smithii
AGAAGTTAAAAAGAAACCCCCATCGGATCAGCAGATTTGCTGGAAAAGCCATGTCTTCAGGTCACAGCGGAAAGAGCGGAAGTTGGGGACTGTCCGGAGCTCGGTGGGTAACCCATTCCAGAGGGTCGGTGCGCCCACAGAGAATGCCCTCATCCTGGGGGCCATCAGCCGACATTGTCTGGCCAACGGCACCCTGAGGAGGGCAGCCCTATGTGAGTGCACAGGACGGTGGGAGGAAGGCAAAAGGTGGTCCTACAACTTTAGGCATGAAGGTGGGCACCCCAACACTTCTTCGAATGAACTGATGGAGACAGCTTAGTTGTCCCAAAGAAGACTTTTCCATAGGAGAAAGGAGGAGGGCTGGTGAGCTAGTGAAGAAATGTGGGGCCTTTTGCTTTGTTTTTTTTTTCTAAAAAGAGTACTCTGGAGAAGAACTTAGATGGAGAAGTTGTAATAACGGGTAATTTAAGATGGGTTTAGATAGCACTGACTGTTGATGGTATGTTTTAATAATGAGCAAAATTGGCCGATGATCTGGAAATGAAAAGTTTTAATCTCCAGCAGCAGTGTTAATTTGAGAGAAGTTCAAAGATTCCCAAATGGAGCCGGGCTTAATCCAGACAAATCTGCTGAAGACTGGAAACCAACATTGAACAAAATCTGTGTACCACAAAGGGATGCAAGAAAGCCCAAATTCTACCAGTTAGAATTTGAGCCAATTAGTGCTCTTCTTTTCTACTTCTAAATAGCAACAGCAATAGCATTTAGATTTATATAGCGCTTTTCATCATTCTCTAAGCGGTTTACAGAGTCAGCCTATTGCCCCCAACAATCTGGGTCCTCATTTTACTGACCCTGGAAGGATGGAAGGCTGAGTCAGCCTTGAACTGGTCAGAATCAAACTCCTGGCAGTGGGCAGTCAGCCTGCAATCCTCCATTTTACTCACTGCACCACCATGGCTAACAATATTACCAATAAATATATTGTTAGAGACTTTAGAAATAGAGTGGCATACATACACATTAAGGCAACAGAGTTTATGCATATGCTATCAGAGAACATTTCAGCTGCGTAATGTTCAGCCGAGGAAAACCTTCCCTTTGAAATCCATTTTAAGCCTCAAGCCATGGTTTCATTCCTTTCCTGCTAATTATCAGTAAAAATCAACAGAAGACAGAAAAACCCAGGCTCAGTTTATTAATTATTATTTATTAAATGTATTGACCGCCCATCGTATCCCAACATAACCCTGAGAGGTTTACAGTATTAAAAAGATAAAATTTTTACAAAGCCTATACATAATAGGAACTAAATAATAAAAAGATAAATATATAATATATACCTAGTTAGATATTAAACTGCAGAGCTAATGGGGGGGGGGAGGAATGGACAGTGTAGTATCCATCTGGTTTTGCTCTTCACGATTTGCTGGGATAATAAAACAGGAAAATATTCAAAAAGATTTTGCACTGTATCTTTCAACAAATCATATGAATTCACAAAAAGTCCCTGACGGCGCTGCTTAAGGCATTTGAGAAAGAGTACCTTCTCTTCTATCCAGATGTGATGCAATGCTTTGATTTTTAAACCTTGAAACAGCTATAATAAATCACAGGGCTGATACTGCATCAGAATCTTAGTAGAGCAGCCATGCAGCTTCGTTTCTGAAAGCTTGTGCAAGACAGGACAAACGACTACTTTAAAGTCACTTGTCATGTAGGCAACAAGCATAAGAAACATTAATAGATCTGCCTGAAAAGGTGCAAAAACATCCAGAAGAGGGAATGGGGAAGCTGAGATATTTAAGGCTTATTTTGATTAGTTCCAAAGATTTTTGGTGGGCTTTGCAAGGCCAGGGTGGGAAGGAGGGAGAGAAGGAAGGAAGGAGAGAGGGAGAAAGGAGGGAAGAAAGGAAAGAGGGGAGGGAGGAAGAAAGGAAGGAAGGAGAGAGGAAAGAGAGGGGCAGGGAAGAAGGAGGAAGGAAGAAAGGAGAGAGGAGAGGGAAGGAGGGAAGGAAGGAAAGGAGGAAGGGAGGAGGGAAGGAAGAGAGGGAGGGAAGGAAGGAGAGAGAAAAGAGAGTGGGAGGGAGGGAGGAGGAAGGAAGGAAGAAGTTACTTTGCCAAGAATTTCAATTTTGCAATATTTTGGGAACAACAATTAAGTTGTAATGCTTTGCACTTAAACAGCAAGAAGCAAAACAACCCTCCAAAAAGAGCATTATCACTATGATGATGAAATTTTCATATTCACCCACACACTCCCACTTGCAGTTAAGTGCAGAGGGAATTCCTTCTGTGGAAAAAAAAATATATCAACTACATTTTAGAAGAAGAATTCCTGGAGATTAACAGTACAAAACCTTCCCTAGTCCGACAAACATGGGAGGCTGGCAGACACAAACATTTAGCAATTACAGTTCATCCACAAGAGTGAAGTCCCTCATCACTGTTGCGAAGGCAAAGGACTTGGCCCAAGGAGAAGAATGTATTAGGATCTGGATGTAAAAGCAATTAGAGCAGAGCTGGCTGGGGAATTCTGGGAGTTGAAGTCCACACATCTTCCAGTGGCCAAGGTTGAGAAACACTGAATTAGACATTATTGCAAACATATTTTTGATAGACTGAATTTCTGGGAAATGCTTCCTTTACTTTTTTCCTGCCCTCAACAAATTTGCATCACGGAATCATAGAAGGATCAAATGAACTACAGTATTTTAAAATGTTTAAAGCAGAGCGGGGGAGAGGGGAGTATATTTATTTGAAATGTGTTTGTGAATTTGGAGTTTCAAGTACATTTTTTATTGTGGAGTTATAGATTGTAGAAAGTACAGTAGGAGCCCTGACAGTCCTTAACTCTGTGGGCATGATTGCCTTTCTTACAGCTAGATTTAGATCCTATTACAGAAAGGATGTGAATAGCATTGGTTAACAAATGTGAGGTTAAAAACACTTTTTTTGAGGTACAGCGTTTGCCACAGTGGCAAGGCTAACATATAATTACACTCCAGGTTGATTTTTTTTTTTTTTTTTAAAGATCCTTTACAGAAATGGAATTTTGAAGCATACATCATGGAGAACTGTTACTAAATTCCCTTCCCACAGGGAGTCATAGAAAGGGAAATTATTTTTACCTTTAGGGCAGGTATTGTATTTACAACTGACATGCTGGAGTAAGCATTCAAATGTATACTAGATGGGCAGCATGATCTACAAGACTGAGTGCCTGCTTTTGAACAGCGTGAGCCTTGGGCAACGAATGGAAAGAACAGCCAAAATAACAATATGAGTAATATTTGGTTTACAACAATTTGTTAAGTGACCATTCATAGCTACAACGCCCATTGAAAAAGTGACCCAAAACAAACTAGTCATCAATTTCCACTTTAAAAAAAAAGTTGTTTTTTTTTTGGGGGGGGGGGAGAAGCAAGGATGGAATGGAATTGAACAGATAATGCTTTTAAAAACCGGGGACTGCTATTCCATTTTATGGGAACTTGGAAATAATACCATAAATATACAACCCAGTTGGCAATGAAATCCTCAAGAACTCTCGACAATTTTTCATTAAAGGTAGAGAAGTAATATCACTGCATTAAAACTTTTGAGGACAAACCCTTGGTCCAAATTTTCTATGACACCCAAGTCATAGAAAAATCTATGAACAAATCGTAACAGGAACAGAATGAACAAAATCCATGAAGACTTAGCATGGATCCAATGTATCACTCTAAAATGGAATGCCTGATACTTAAGTAATAGCTTAGACAGGGGGTGTCAAACTGGTGGCTCAGGGGCAGGATGCATCATGCGCTGGACACGCCCACCCCAACTCTGCAAAGGGAAAAGACATCACAATACATCACATTATGACAATGTGACACCTTGAGTTTGACAGCTGTGGCTTAGAAGCACATTATCAACTACTGGCTTAATAGTAAATTCTTCTCCACAGGTTTATTGCCCTAAGCCAATGATCGTGAACCCATGACACATGCATCAAAGGTAACAAACTATAATACTTTGGTGATATGCCAATATTCATCAACACCTAACAACTATTCTCCAAAGTGTGCCCTGTTCCAATGTGATTTCTGGAAACTACAGAGGCAGTAGAAGAATGGAATGTGTTTTTGTGCAGTTTTTGGAGACTGCAGAAGGGCATTGTCTAAAATCTCTTCAAGAACAAAAGCCTCATACAACGTGGAGCTGCCTTAATTTGTCTGAATTTCTAAAAATAAATGAATATATAGAGAATTGTTTCTCTTTTTGTTTGTCTCTGTATGTGTGTGCTTGTGTGGCACACAAGCAGTGCTAAATTAGATATTTCCTTAATTTTTGACATGCCAAACTGCAAAGGTTCACCATCATTGCCCTAAGTCTGGCAGATGAGCACTACTGAAAACACCATCTGATTGAAAACTAATGTCATATAGGCCTTTAATAGAATTCCTTATTTCCATTGAATAGGAAAAGGTTAATCCCAAAGATAAATTGGAATATCTGAATGAATGTCTACTGAAACTCTGAGTAGGAAAGCAGGGGTTGTAAGGCTTACCTAAGAAATATATATATATATATATATGTAAATGGTTTCTATGCACTATGCATTCACCTTTCCTTAATTAAGAAAATAATCTTTCAGGGCAAGGTACAATATATTCTTTTCTATAATATACTTCTGCAGGTAGAAATGTCACTAGCTGAATATACTTACCCATATGAATCAACACAACAATGTTATTAAAACTTTTATAAGAATCTTTGTCAAAGTTATATTCTGCCCCAATACATCAGTTTTCAAGCAGAATGCATGTAGGTTAAGTTTCCTCTTTCTGATACAAAAAAAAATCATTGCCTACATACTAATGTTTGTGTGTATGAAAATGAAGTATTAGATTATGAAAACCACAGTGAAATGCTATTTTATTGATGTGGATGAGTTAAAAAAAAAAAAGAAACTGTGATTGTTGATCATAAATAAAAACCTTGACATGAAACAATAATATCCTATAATAACTGAACCCAAGTAATAATTTACACTCTGGTTTTATTGTAGACTATTATTTCTAGCCCAGATGCATGAATCTTTCATTCTAATTTTCTATGGCTTCTTATTGGGGGGGCGGGAGGAACTACTCTAAAGTTTTTTTTCTGGATCGTTTGCAGAATATGGCACGTAGCTTCTTATTCAGCAGTTGTGAAATAATACAAGACTTTACAAAGCTTCTTATGTGGGTCTAGGTCCTTAGTCTCAATCATATTTCCTAGTCTCACCAAGTCATATCAGCTTATTCTGCTCAATGTTTTCCGAGCCTCCACTCTTACCTTGAGGTTTCATAATACAACAAAATCAATTATCTTCTCTTTCAAGGTACAAACTAACAACTGACAGCACAATGCTAGGATTCTATTGGGGTTACTTTGGTGCAGGCATGAGTCCGGATGATATAACTATCACCTTCATGCAGCTGTCTTGCATGATAATTTTGTAAGCAGATGAAGCATAAAAACAATAATAGTTGTTCATTATGTATATTTCAGTTGCTGCATTTAACTTTACATTTTAACTACCTTATAATTATCTTTTCATTCAATAGCACCCAGGAGCTTTTTCTTTCCAGGTTGTTCTTACCTACAAATTGAAAATTTGTGACACATATAGGCTTGTCATCCAATTCATTTAACTTTGTAAAAAAAAAAAAAAAGTTTTAAAATCATTGTTAAAACTTGGGTCAACATTTAGGGCACATTGCCTGGAAGGGGAACAGACATATGATAGAATCACTTTCCATGCTACATACGTCACATTCAAAGTGGCCTGATTTATTATTTATTACTTAATTTTAGATTCCATTTTTGCTGCCACTGAACATTCAAGACAGATTAGAAAATAGGTAAAAACAGTGGAAGACTTTCATAAAATGTACAAATACAAAAAGAGAAGAGTTCTTTACTCTAGACAAGAAATTTAAAAAGGAACATGGGATCAATTGATACATACATGCACCCTAACACTTTACCAGATACAGGTAGCCCTGGACTTACGACTACAACTGAGCCAGCCCAACATTTCTGTTGCTGAGACATTTGATAAATGAATTTTGCCCCCTTTTATGACCTTTCTTGCCTCAATTGTTAAGTGAATCACTGCAGTTAATGTTAATAACCCAGTTGTAAAGTGAATCTGGTTTTCCCATTGACTTTGCTTGTCAGAAGATTGCAAAAGGTGATCACATGATCTTGGGACACAGCAACAGTCATAAATATGAACCAGTTGCCAAACAGCTGAATTTGATCATACTCTCAAGAAAAAAAAAAAGAAAACATCCCCACCAATACTGACATGGCAAGCTTCTATATATGGACAGGGAACAAATTCCACACTCACTCACAATGAAGATATTAGTCAATAGTAAAGTGTTTACAGCAAGTAAACACCCAAGCTCAGGGGCCCCCTTGGACTCCACAATTCAACCCTGACATACTTCTATTCCGTCCCGTCCCACCCCACCCCACCCCACCCCATATTATATCTGTCAGATATAATATATATAACCCCAGGTTATATCTGTGTTTGATTTTTGCACATACAGTGGAAACACTAAGTTCTTACAATCCATTCTATATCCTGTATAAAGAGTACAGCAGTGGTGTTTTATTTTCATCATCTATTTTTTGAATGTTGCTTTCATTTCTTTAAAAATGTGATTTTGATTTTACTGGTGTGTGTGTGTGTGTGTGTGTGTGTGTATTTGTGCATGTGAATAGATAGATGATAGATAGATAGATAGATAGATAGATAGATAGATAGATAGATAAGATGATAGATGATTGTAGATGATAGATGAATGATGGATGGATGGATAGATGGATGAACAGACAGACAGACAGATAGATAAATAGACAGAGAGAGGGAGAGGGAGAGGGAAAGGGAAAGGGAGGGAGAGAGAGAGAGCACTGACTTTGCTGTCATCTTAATTATATTCTAATAATAACAAAATAAATGGGCACTAGTCTTTCTTCCCTCATCATAGTAGATAAAATTGTCTTATAAAACCTGCTCCACAAGATTTTTATTATGAGATATGCATCTAGGGTTGCCATATTGTTTTTGTGATGAAGCACCACAAAAGACCTGAAACCTCCTATCCCACCAGGTAACATTTATTCTTTATCTCTTACGTTTTCTCATGAGCCACATGAATTAATATTTATAACCCAAGACTTATTAGCAGTAGAATGACATGACAGCCAGTAATACTTCACATTGGATGGTTCAAAGATTTCTTTGTGTAAAGGCCAAGGGTTTGCAAAACATCAGACTGACTTGCTTTTGTTATACAAATAATACACAGGTTCATTTTGTAGTTGGAGAAGAGCTGAAAAGACAACTTAAACATATTCATTTCAGGGTTGCTAGACCTGACCCAAACTTGCTCTGATTTCCTATATAACAAAAAGAAACTTGGTTTACCTAGACAATTCCTTGTCTGTGTAAGAGTTGAGTTTCCTCTGCTCTTTGGTATTACAGCTGTAAACTGGAGAGGTCAAAAGTACTATAGGGATTTCCGGAAGATTATGAATTAAGACATTTTTCCTGAAAATTGCCTTTAAATTGCTACTACAGTTAGTCAGGCTTACTTTAAAGTCAAACCATTGAGGATTGCGCTCGCGCATTTAAATCTCCAGTTTCTGTCAGAATGATGAAACTTGCACCATCATTTTGTAATGCAATCTTTAACCCTTATATCCATACATGCAACATTGTGCATAGGTACAAAATAGATAGGGCTTGTATCATGGGTGTTTCAAGTCCCTCCCATGGATGAATTCAAGTATATAGCATTGCATGTTATGTAATCTGTATTTTTGAGGGTGGGAAGATCTCAGGGCCATATGTACTGTCCCAGAGCCTTGGGTATGGTCTCAGAGCACTTCCGAAAGTTGCCACCAATATGTAAATTTTCAGGTGGTATAAGCTGAATATGAGTCCAAACAGGAGATGTAATGAGTAACCCTTTTAAAATATATTTTGAAGCTTTAAACATCTGCTTTAAATAAAACTGAATATCAATAGCTATTTTTACCAGTATGCTGCCCAGCATACCACTCAAATCCTATAGTTGTCCAACTTATTATTATGGGATACAACTTGGCCCATACACAGAAACCTGAGGTCACATGAAATAATTCACTCAAATTTTTCTTAGGACTTTATTCGGTGCCCTAAAATGCATTCCCAATGCAGTATTGAGGCTTGAAGCTAACTTGCCAAGTATTAAGGCTCAGGCCTGGTCTCAGATTCTAATCTCATGATTTAGAATCTTGTTTGATCTTATAGATCTGATTCCTCTGCTGCTGTCAGACAATTACTAAATTCATTGGCACCATACCTGCATAGCAGAACTTTGCAATCTAGGCCTCTCTCCTGAATATTTAGGTTAATTAACTGTGGAGAAGGCCAGGGGTGAAATCCAAAATTTTTCCCTACCGGTTCTGTGGGCGTGGCTTGGTGGGCATGGCAATGGAAGTATAGTGCAAAATCTCCATTCCCACCCCACTCCAGGGGAAGGATACTGCAAAATCTCCATTCCCTCCACTCCTAGGGAAAGGATATTGCAAAATCTCCATTCCCTCCACTCCTGGAAGAAGGATACTGCAAAATCTACATTCCTACCCCACTCTGGGGCCAGCCAGAGGTGGTATTTGCCAGTTCTCTGAACTACTCAAAATTTTATACTACCGGTTCTCCAGAACCTGTTAGAACCTGCTGGATTTCACCTCTGGAGAAGGCCAAATCAATAGTAAAAGAGGGAATCAGGGATATTGATTGCCTAAATGATATCACCAGTACCTCTGAATTTTGTTGACAAATGCTGGACAATCACAAGGCCTCTGATGTGGTGTATCAACAATTTAATCCTAAGGATATATAGTTGGTGGGCTTTTCCAGAGCCCACTATGATGTCCCCATCAGTTCTATTGGTGGGAAGATTTCACGGGACTCCTTATTTATAGAGATTTTGTACTTATATTTAAATTACATATTTTTTTATTGAGGCTTTTAAATATTGAGGAATATGGGGGAATAAAATGGAAAAAGTTAAATTATCTGACAAATGTCTATTATTTTGAATTGCAGAATTTTAATTTAGTTTATTGAATTTGCTTTTTTTAAATTTAGAAATGCATTCTCTGAATGAATGCTGCTTCAAATCTAAGCTGGGATGAAAATTATTGCAGTGGTTTTTTTTTTTAATATTGAACATTTTCTTCAAGATCTGATGTCTGAAAGAAAAATTATGGAGTTTTGCTTATAACTGGTAGTATATTATTTTGCAAATCACATACCAAAAAACTATAGTGAAAGGAACCAAAATGATACATGTTAAACAAACCTAATGTGCAAGTATGTTAAAATATATCAATATTATATTTATTATACATATTCACAGTGTTTAATAAGTTATAACAAAAAACCCCAATGTATTGTAATGGCTAAAACATTAGACTACGTCCTAGGAGAATGAATGACTTTGAGCGGTTGCTTTCATTTGTAAAAAGTTATTTATGAAAGCCAGGGCAATGCGAATCTTACTTAGGATCACTAACAAATTATTTCTTTATGGAACTGTGATGTATATAGTATTCCATATGCCATATCTTCCATGCCAAACATTTAGAGAGCCGAGGTGGCAAAGTGGTTAGAGTGCAGTACTGCAGGCTACTTCAGCTGACTGCTAGCTGCGGTTCAGCAGATCGAATCTCACCAGGCTCAAGGTTGATTCAGCCTTCCATCCTTGCCAGGTGGGTAAAATGAGGAGCCAGATTGTTGGGGGCAATAGGCTAACTCTGTAAACCGCTGAGAGAGGGCTGTAAAAGCACTAGGAAGCGGTATGTAAGTCTAAGTGTTAAGGAGAAAATTCCTGACAGTTAGAACAATTACCGGTAATCAGTGGGACATCTTGCCTCCAGAAGTTGTGAATGCTCCAACTGAAATGGTTATCCAACTGAAAGTTTTTAAGAAGATGTTGGATAACCATTTGTCTGAAGTGGTGTAGAGTTTCCCGCCAAGGCAGCGGGTTGGACTAGAAGACCTCCAAGTTCCCTTCCAACTCTGTTATTCTATTTTATTCATTGTATGAAGAAACATCTTCCCAAGAGGAACAGTTTGGATCCAGATAAATCTTTTAATACTGCAGCAGTAAGTTGGTTTTGTGGTCTCTTTGGCTGCCATCCCCCCCTCAGCAAAACAAATAAATGACTCTCACCTGCTTGTCAAGGAATTTAAACGACTGTGTGCCCTTTGCTGTGTGATTATAAAGCTTGGTGACACCTTGGATGGATAATTATGGCCAGCTGACATGTTGGAATTACAAACGTATCATTTCTTGGAATCTTTTTTTCAATTACACTTCTTCTTAGTTGAAGAACAGAACAGAATGACGGAGTTGGAAGGGGCCTTGGAGGTTTTCTAGTCCAACCCCCTGCTCAAGCACGAGACCTTATACCAGTGGTTCTCAACCTTCCTAATGCCGCGACCCTTTAAGACAGTTCCTCATGTTGTGGTGACCCCCACCGGATGCCTTTCTCCAAAGTGGCACAGTCTTCGGTAGTTCCCCCTCCTCTCCCTCACGGCACATGCAGATGTTGGTCGCGGCTCCCTTTTCTCGGCGCTGCTGCCCCCTGGTCTGTCTCCATGGCAGGGAGGGTGGCGAGGAGGCAGGCAAAGGGGCGGCGGATTTGGCTGTTTCCCGAGGAGTCCCCGTTGCTGCTTCTGTTAACGCTGGCGTGGTGCCTTCACCTCCTCCTGCCGAGGCAGGAGGGTGGCGAGGAGGCAGG
>JANHFM010002190.1:121166-133567 GCA_032468115.1 Grayia smithii
TCCTGTGCCTGACTATTTCTTGAGCAGCTACAAAACTAGCATATGCAGTTGAATTAAACATTCTGCTTTCTTCTGAAACTTTTCTTTTCTTGGATTTATCCATGGTTGGCCTACCGGGGGTTGAAAAGCTCAGTAAATTGCGTGCTGATGCGTGTCACACATTGGCAGTTGTGACGCATATTTTGAGTGACAGAGAGCCGCAGCAGAAGGATCAAAGAGCCAAATGTGGCTCCAGAGCCGCAGCTTGCTGACCCCTGCCTTAGCCAATCTCTCTTGCTCTCTCTCAGCTCTAGGACCAAGGAAAACCACTTACAAAATCTTACTAAGAAAATGACAGAGATCTGTCCTGTGGAGACTAATTTGAAGGCGTGTAAACCCATACCTACTAAGCTGCATGTTTCGACTTGGGTTATCCTGCTTCCCATCACAACATTCCATTCTCCGGTACTTATTTACTTGTGATTAATTCTCAAACAGTCCTTCTTCCAGGGGTGAAATCTTCCACTGGTTGCCACCGGTTCGTTGCCACCATGCATGTGTGGTGTGTGCCAGATGCACGCTTCATGCGCGCGCGTGCAGAGGGCACACCAAATGCATGCTGCGCACACATGTGCATTGCGTACCAAACACACGCTTTGTGCGGAAAAAGGAGCCATTTGAAGGTAAGTAGAACAGCGAGGGGGGGGGGAAACACCTGTGCTGCGCGATTTATATTTGCTGCTTTCTAGCGAATATAAATCGCGCGGCACAGCTGTTTGTCAGAAATACCGGTTCAGACCAACCAATAGCTTTTTTTTACTACCAGTTCGCCGAACAGGTAGATTTTATCACTATCGGTTCTCCCAAACCGGTGCAATCTGACCTAAACATAGCACATAAAATTATCTGCCACAATGTCCTACCTGTCAATGACTACTTCAGCTTCAACCACAACATTACACAAGCAAATAATAGATACAAACTCAAGGTAAACCGCTCCAAATTCGATTGCAGAAAATACGATTTCAGCAACAGAGTGGTCAATGCCTGGAATGCACTACCTGACTCTATGGTTTCTTCCCCAAATCCCCAAAACCTTAACCTTGGACTGTCTACTGTAGACCTCACCCAATTCCTAAGAGGCCTGTAAGGGGCGTATATAAGAGCACCAATGTGCCTACACTCCCTGTCCTAATATTCCTTTTTTACTTTTTTCATGTATTCCAATTATGTTTATACTTTTACTTGTTATTTTATATATGCTTGACAAATAAATAAAAATAAAATATAGAAAGTACATTTTAAATTGCAATAAAAGGATGTAAGGACGTTCTCTAAGTAAGATTCTGCTATTGCATCTTTACTTTGCAAAAATGTACAAAATAGGACAGAGAGTTTCTAAATTGTTCATCTGTTACTTTCATATAAAAAATGTCACAGGAAACTGGTTTTCTCACTGTGGCTAATGAAAAAAAAAGTCATGGGAAAACTGCATACATGTTTTCCAAGTTCAGTTTGAAGGTCATAGAAAAAATACATTGTTTTTGCCAACTTTTGAATAGACTTCAAAAGTCCAGGATCTGTTATAAGAGATTTTCTTTTCTTTTCTTTTTTTCTTTTTTCTTTTCTTTTCTTTTTTAATGAAAGCATAATGGCTTTATACATATCAATGGTACCCACTATACTGTAATGACATCACATTGTGGTTTGAAAAGTTTGTACATCTGGAAAAAGCACAGAAAAGAACAACCATAAGTTCCAGGGGTTGGAAAGCATCCTGTGAGAAAATATGGGGGAATGACATATTGGTGAATAAAAGTCTATAGAAAATTAATAGGAGGATTTCTCCCTTGTCTCACAAAATTGGAATCATGAAATAAAGCCACAATCTTACTATTTTTTGTACCTGTGCAAAGAGTGAAATTCCTTCCTTCCTTCCTTCCTTCCTTCCTTCCTTCCTTCCTTCCTTCCTTCCTTCCTTCCTTCCCAATAATGTAAGCATTTGAGTCTTTCAGTTAGATGACTAAGAGAAACTGTGTGGAATTCTATATAAGTACATTATTTTTGAGGCAAACTTACTGAACGTAATTTTACAGATCACCATCTTTGCACTTAACTACAGAAACAAACATTTTGTGGGGAATTTACCTCAGAGTTGTCAAAAGCCTAGCTACTGCATTCTGTGCCAACTGCAATTTCTGAAAATATTTGAATGATACCCCGCATACAGCACTCGAAGTAATAATACAATACTCGAAGTAATAAAAGCCCTAGATAACTATGGCTAAATTAGATGACCTCAGGAAAAGTCAGGGTTGACACACTGGCCATTGTTGTATGCTGCCGAAAGTCATTTCTTAGGAGATGGATGGCGATACAAATTTGAAAATTAAATAAAGAAATAACTTTAGAAAAAAAACTCTTGTATCGCTGTGACTGCAAATCCAGTAACAGTTGAACATGACAAAGCATTATCAAAGTGTAAACATATTCCTTCTGAAGTTGAACAAACCCATCCAGAGCAAATCTCATTAATCACACACACAATCACACAACCCTAAGCAGTAGTCACCATCTGGCCAATTTAATTGGCTAGGAAGGGCAATGAACAAGTAGACAAGTGGTAGCCCTCATTTCTTCATACACCCGATCTGCATCTTTGAGATCTAGAAACTGAAAAGAATCCGTGTTTACAAGGATTTTATTTCAGGAATTTACAAAGAACATACTTTGTGACATGGTGCAATTTGGAATCCAAATTGAGAGAAATCTGAGTTTGTCTTCAGAGAGTAATAAAAGTTGCTCATTATGAGCATTTATTGCTTCCAACTCTTTCCCATCAAACATTTTGATGGGGGCATCTGGCACATATGCAAAAATAATACCAGCCTGGCCAGTGTACGATTCAGAGAATAAGACTCCTACTTCTACAAAGTAGGATTTTAAATGGCCCTCAAATAGGCTTTATGCACTGTACAGTTCAATTTATCATAAGATTTGTTCTCTAACCTTCTGCCTGCCTTCTTCACTGGTAAACCAAATTGTTGCTTGAGCCCTGCTAGAAAGAAAAGGATGCTTAAATATAATAGTAGAAATTGACATTGACACTGATATCTGAGACAAGTAGCCTGATATAGTTGCCATGCTGGATATCACTTTGAGTAGCTCAAGAAGATGTACTAGGAAGGTAAGTAGTCCCAGCCATCTCAATGTAGTAGCAAATGGAAAAAAATGTAACCATTTGTCCAATGGACCCTCTGGTCAGTAAGATGATATTCCACCAAACTAGTCTCTCCACTCTCAAATCGAGCCTGTTGTAAGCAGAATATCTCAGCACACACTGTTGGGAGAAAATATCTCGAACCTGACAATATAAAGCAGGCACTTTGAAATGGAAGGTCCACCATTTTTATTACCCAGACTTCCTGGGACAGACCAGAATGGGATAATTCACCATGGCCAACCTGGCACACCATCTCACTGCAGCTAACATGTCATGGCCAACTCGCCATGGGATAATTCCAAGTGGTATAACGCTATCTGATAAATATAATCCACCACTGTTTCTTTAATATTATTTCCATTGACAAAAATGGAAATCATGTAGAGGAAACAGTGGTGGATAACAGTTATTGCATTGAATTATCCCACTTGGAATTGTGCCACAGTGAATTGTCCTGAGGCAAGTTGGCTGTGGCAAGATAGCCATGGCAAGTTGACCATAATGAGATGGTCACAACCAGTTGGCTGCCAGTGAGTTATCTTAGATGGGGGCCAGACTGCAGCCTTAAAGGATTTGTTTTTCTTTCCTATGCTAGTCAAATAAAAGGTGACTATTATAAAATGATTTGATATTGTTAATAATGTTCCTCTCTTATCTGTTACATGATTTATCTCTCTTTCTCTCAGAAATGTTTGATGAAACATCTTTATTCATTTTTCCATAAAGGGAAAAGAGGAATAGAGAATGAGGAAAAGCCACTTATAAAAAGCTCTTATGTGACCCAAGGCAAAAGTAACCACAAACATCAGTAGATATTATAATAATGGGCTATATCCCATTTTATACCTATTTTGTTCTTTAGCTAATATAGGTAAATAGATAGCTGGAAAATACTGGCAGCATTCTTCTAAATACCTGAATTCTCATTTTGCACAGTACTAAATAGTGTGTAGAGACCTCCAAGGGGGAAAGCGAATGTTTAATTATAGACACAATAAAGAAGCACAGCTGCACATGGGCAGAAAATTACTCCTTTTGAAGAAATTGTCACTATGATAATCTACCTACATTATCTTTTAGAAAACACCTTTCAGTTTGTGTAAACAAAACATTTACCCAAACTACTTTTATAATATATATATATATATATATATATATAAAAAACCACCCTTCATCTTATGGGGAAGGGGAGGAATAGAAATGGTGGTGATTTTACACACAATTTATTTCTAAATAGAGTTTTTCTGCTTGATTTTCTGCAATGGAGTTTGTGCTTCAAGTAAGTCTTGGGAATTTACTGGAGCCACCTTGAAGAAAGATCGGTGGGGCTAAAACTGAGGTCGCCAGCTCTGTGGTTAGAGAGAATCTTGGAAAATTTTAAATAACATGCCTGAGGACTTTATAAAAACTCAGGTAACCATCATCTAAAAACGCCTCTGCCTTTCCGCTAAAAACAGAGCCACATTATTTTCTTCAACTTCACTTTGAGCTTTGAACTCAAGGAATTGATTTTTAATCATAAAATGACCATTGATCTTTTTTTTTTTCCCTCCACTGAATTCCCTGTGGGATTTAAGCCCTCTGTCTGTTGAAATGATCTGCTCTGCTATATACTATTTATAAACCCAGTCTTAAGTTTTTTTTTTAAACAAGTTTCTGGAATGACCAAAAGCCATGGGGGAGGAGATGGAGAAGGAACTCTAATTATGATGTAGTCTCTCTATAATACGTGCAGGAGATAGCTGATAACTCTTAGCTATGCAAAAGGTTTTTTTCTTTTTTTCACTAGGGAATTTTTTGAAGGGACAATTCCAGGTTGGTTGGAATAACTTGTGTGATTCATTACTTACAGAGAGAATGTTTGTCTTCTGACATTTTGTGTTATTCATCTTAGGAAAGTCCCTGCCTTCTTGACAGCAAGCTGTTGTGCTTACTCTTCAAAGTGATTTTAAATGCCACCCTTTGGAGTTGACAAGTCTGGCCTATAATCAAACAATGCACCGTATCTTCAACACTTACTTCTTGGCCTATCAGTTGTCCAGGAATATGGCAACATCAGTCTATGCAAGAACCTGGGCCAAAGCTCCAATCTAGAATAAAAGACTCTTATTCACTTTCTCAATGGACCTGATCCCCCCTACCTTTTGTTACAGAAGAACCAAGAAAGTTCTTACTATCTTGGATTGAGAGTACATTAAGAAAGTATGGCAGCACTGAAGAAGATTTTACATTAGCAGCACTTTTCCTAACATTCCTGCTCCGATTAATTTAATTATTAAGTTCCAATATCCACCGTCATTGAGAAATACCTTTCTCTTGCACCCTGCCAGGTGCAGCTAGAAATCTTACGGGCGGAAGTGGAAGAGAAATTAAGAGAGGTACAAATAACACACGTAAAATCTCCTTGCTTATAATCATGCACACAGCCTCTTACAGTACTGTGGGCACATGCTTTTCATGGTGCAGAAGTCATAGGGGAATCTCCTCTAGCTCCACAAGTGGTAATGGTGCTCTCTGAGCTAGCACTGATGAGGTTACCTAGTTTGGGTAATGAAATGTCTGCAAGAAAACGAGCAAACTCAGAGAGCACCAAGGACCCACATGGGGAAACATTCTAAAATATGGAAGGGGCACATCCAGTGGTGGGATTCTACCAGTTCTATCCAGTTCAGGTGAACTGGTAATGGCGGCGGTGGAAGGCTCCACCCATCCACCTGGACGTCATCACGGATGCTCTGCACATGTGTAGAAGGCTCTGTGGTGCATCCTCTTACATTTGTGAACCAGTAGTGAAGGTAAGTGAATACCACTATTGGGCACATCCATAACCGTATCACTGCAAGTCAACTCTACTTCCTTCCTTCATTCTTTTATTTTGAACCTTTTTGCTGTTTTTCTCAATATTTGTTTCTGCTTTTATACACGTACTCAAGTATCATGCAAGTATCCCTTTCTCCTATTTTATCCCTGCAAGAAAACTATGTAGGGTGGACTGAGAGATGTGAATGATCAAAATCACCCACTGAACTTCAGTTACTAAAGGCTGGGCTTCAAATTTCATTTTCCCAGGTCCAACAACTTAACCAGGACACTGTACTGGCCAGTCTCCGGTTTTTGTAAACAAGCTGAAGATAATATTTTCAGGATTGTGTGTGTGTGTGTGTGTGTGTGTGTGTGTGTGTGTTTTAAAAAAAAAATAGATTGTGAGATGTTCACCACAGAAGTTTGCTGCAACTTTTTCTCTCTCCAACACTACATCTTATTTTTTTTTCTTTTTCATATTGTTTTCCTTAACTTTACTAACAATGGCAAATAGTTATCTAATGATTGCATATTGCTCATCAGAATTAGTTTAGTGAAACCAGCTCTGAGATATAGCATCTTACCCAGCCAGTAAGGCTATGTGATTTCACTATTCAAGGACACAGATAATTTAAATAACTGTTACCTTTAATATCAAAAGCACACGGATATAAAAAGGATAAAAAAAAAAATTTTTGGAAGCACCAGCTATATTGGTGAAAAGTAGCCACTTTCAATTCAGATCTGCTTAAAAGGACAAAGAGAGGAAAAAAGAGGGGGAATCAGAAATCTCCTCAGGTAAATTAAATAAGCTCTTGAAGTGAAACAACCTTAACGGAAGACACTGCTTATAGACAGTCAAATTAGGCTTCTGATTCATTGATCTATTCAGTCGTAATTTAGGGATGAAGTCTGAAGTTATTGTTGTCCTTTTCTTTTCTCCCGGCTGCCAAAAGATTATGTAAAATTGAGGACTGCTTGCTGTAATGCATATTTTGTTCAGCTTACTGCGACCACTAAATCTCCAGGGGAATGTTCTAGTCTAACATGCTTTATTCAGTCCTATTGATATGCCTCTGAGACGTAGGGGATAACTCTATAGCCACTAATGACTCTGTAACTGCATTACAAGGAGACACAGGAAGATGTGTGCAGGTGATAAGGGCTGGCAAAAATGGCTGCAGAGTGTAAATGATCTCTCCAAGTGTGACTGCAAATGCATTAACGAGAAAGATAAAAATGACAGGCTACGAGAACTTGAAGCAAGACAATTACATTAACTTGTTGGGAAGAGAGGCTCATTTATTTAGCTGTGGATTTGTAATCTGGGCTATTCTGGAGGATGCCAATGATAATTTATCTGCAGATCTTGTCTGCTTTTGATAGTGTGTGTGTGTGTGTGTGTGTGTGTGTGTGTGTGTGTGTATATAAAATTTAAAAATAGAAATATTGTAAAATGGTTGCCAAGTTTGGAAATTAAAATCAAATTGTTGTGGACCAAAAATAGAAGAGGGTAAATATTGAATTAAAAAAAAAAATTAGTGAGTTACTGAGGAAAAAATAACAGAAGGGGCTATAAGATCCTTGTAATTGTATGTATCATCATAAATATTGTCCATACTCTTGTTATATAATATGCCTCCTTACAGGGGTGGGTTCCAAATCCCATTGCTACTGGTTTGCGTGCACAGGTGCTTCTGTGAATGAGCAGAAGCATCTAGGCAGGTGGGCGGAGACTCCCAATGCCATTGCTACCAGTTCGCTGGAACCGGTGTGAACTGGTAGCAACCCATCACTGCTTCCTTACCTATGGGTTACAGCAGTGGTGAAATCCTACCGGTTCGTACTGGTTCGGGTGAACCGGTAGTGATAAAAATCACACTGTGCATTTGTGCACACTGTGCACACTGTGCAAAAGCACACAGCACACATCTGGCGCACACCACACATGCAGCAAACCAATGGTGACCGGCGGACGATTTCACCACTGGGTTACAGGTATTCCTTGAGTCATGTTTTATGGCCACTGTGTGAATTTAGTCACACAGCACTAAGAAAGAGGGGGTTGCTTGAAGTGTTGATTTCTTTGTAGGCATCTTACCTTCACTTAGCATAGCTCTCAGCTGCTATAACTATAGTACCAATGTCATATACTAAAAGGTTTGTGTTTTGTTTTAGTGCTACATTCTGACAATACATTCAACATGGGTCAGATAATAATAATTATTATTCATAATAATTCAAACGGTCATGTTTTTACCTTGATTAGTTTTTTCTATCTTAATATATTATGGAAATACGTCCCATTATCCTAGTTTATAATTCATTGTGCTGTGCAAATCCAGTAAATTAATTAATCCAGTAACCAGGTTAAGCTTGCTGTGAAGTCATTGAATGTGCAAGTGAAGAATGTAATGAGCATTTTTAAAGATTAATCATGTTAATCCTACCCGTAATCCTATCTATTTCATTATTTATAACTAATCTTGTATAATGAATCATTTTTTTTCTGACTGAAACAGATTTCTTTTATTTTTATAAACACGAGGACCTTCTGAGTGGTAATATCTGATGTGTAGAACTCCCTATCATAAGAAGTAAATAATAATTCCTCTTTATCTGATTTATCCTGGTAATTGAGGACACTTTCTTTTCAACAAGCATTTGACCTATTGTTGGTGAATTCTATGTATTGACTGTCAATTTGGGCTCCTTCCATTTTTATCTTTGCTGATACTGCTACTTTAGTACAAGTATAGTTGAATGATTGGTGTAATGTGTGTCTGCATATATATCTACACACACATAATGAGCAACTCTGAGCTGTTCTTTTTTGCAGTGAAAAAGAAGGAAGTAATGTACATTAAAATAACAGTAAAAAATCTATATGGTAATACCATCTATATTTTCCAAGTTGAAAATCCATTGGTGTGAAAATGACTGGCACTTGAGAAGTGAAAAATCAACCTAGAAGGAGAATCACAAGCTGTTGGGGTTGGGTTGTACAAAAGCAATCACAGCAGTTAGAGAAACACTTCACCTGGCCTGGCATTTCCTCCCACACTTTAATTCCTAGTTTATTTAGCAACATAATGCATAGATAATTGCAAACTGTCACCTTGACATTCATAAGGTAATTCTAGAGTTATTCATTCACATAAACTTTGAAGAGTACATATGAAGAAAAATCAGTTCTTGCTCACTAAAAGGCATGTAGGCCTCAGCACTACTCCCTTTCCCAGTTCATATACAAGGGGGGGTTTTTGTACCCTGAATCATATAATCTTCTTAAAAGTGGGAGGGCAGGTTGTACAAGCACATGAAGGAGGCCCTTTCTATTTACATGGGAACCATTATCGTGATGCTCATCTAAAGGGTTCTTTAAGCTGTAAAATGCCTTGATGAGGCTCTTTTCTACTGCAGAGGTGAGTCACTTCTTCCTACTGGGTCACTTTGTCCCAGTGAGGCACGTTATAGAAGATAGAGAACAAATCAACATGCAGACCCCTTTTTAAAATTTAATTTATTTATTAAATTTGTATGCCACCCATCTTGCCAGTGGCAACTCTAGATGTCAAACACTCGTCCCACAGGCTGGATAGGCCCAGGGTCGTTGCGGAGATGGCAAGATGCCCCGGTCCTGGCTCACCCTGGCCCCACCCCACCCAGTCAAGTGCGATGACCAGGTCACGCCCACCCCAGCCCACCTAGGGCAAACAAAATCTTGATATGGCCATGATAGGATCGAATTTGACACCCTTGCTCTAGATAAAAGCAGCATGCCTGCTCTAATATAATGCTTTGCAGCGAAACTTCAGTCTGCCTCAGTGAGGTACTTTGATATGCTTCATCACACTGAAGTGTCCCCTGTGCAACCCTTATATATCAATCTGAGACATAATGAATTAGGATCCTGGACACCAAAGTCCAAGGTAAGTACAGGTAGTCCTCAGGTGATGTCCAGAATTGAGATTAGAATTTCAGTTCTTAAGCAAGGTGGTTGTTAAGTGTGCCACATCCAATTTTATGAACATTTCACCATGGTTGTTAAGCAAATCACTGCCATTAAGTGAATCATGGTCCTTAAGTGAACCTGGCTATTTCCATTGATTTTGCTTGTCAGAAGCCAGCTGGGAAGTTTGCAAATGGTGATCATATGACTCGGCCATTGTAAATACATGTTGGTTACTAAGTGCTCAAATTTTGATCACATGATCATGGGGGATGCTGTGATGATTGTAAGTGTGAGGAATGGTTGTAAGTCACTTTTTTCAGTGCTGTTGTAACTTCGAACGATCGCTAAACAAATGGTTATAATTTGAGGACTGCCTGTATTCTAAACAGACTGATGTCACGAAAACTGTCAGTCAGGAAGCACAATGTTCACTTGGCTGAGAATACCTGCTACAGTTCTGCCCGAGCTACGGACCCCAAAGAACGCAGCACACACAAAGTCTGTGCAAAATTTACTAAAATAACTCAGTCTTGTTCAAACAAAGGCTGCTAATAAACTTTCTTAACAGCCTACAAGAATCCTAAAATAAGGTAATCACAATCTTACTAGGGTTGGCAGAAACCCCAGGAGCAATTTTGCAGAGAATCCAGACGCGAAGGAAAGTGAACTAAAGTTGTTCCCTACAGCTTCCTTCCTCCTTTAATAAGCTAAGGGAGTGGCCAATTAGCCCCAAGCTTTACTCTCCTCCTGAGGAGCCACTCCTGCCTTTTGGCAGCTCTGCACACCCGTGCATCAAGAAGAGGCTCCTCCTCTTCGTCCTCTTCACTTAAAGGAGCCTCTGGAGGTTCTGAAGGCCCTGGCTGAATCCCTGCCTCCGGCACCACATCTTCTCCAGTCTCCTCACTGTCCGGCTCGAGCGCCAGCTGCACAGGCTGCTGGCACAGCACCACACCAGCCTCCTTGTTGTCCGAATAAGCCACAATCTGCACAGGCCGCTGACGGGCCACAACACTTATGAAGATTTGATTCATTGATTGACTGAAGTATCACACAGCCCAACTTTATTCTTTCTTAGCATCTCTTCCCCCATTCCTTCCAAGACATCGTCTTTAACTGTCACTGAGTTACTAACTGCAAATGACTGGAATGTTATTCTTTTACAGTGTTTAAGTCCATAGTATGTGTTTTAAGAATTTGCTGGCTTGATATCATCAAAGATGATACAAAGACAAACATCCAATAACTGAAAGAAGCAGTGCTTGACAGGGAGAGCATTTGGCCATAAAGTCTCCAGGAGTCCGATACAAATGAATGGTCAAAACTACTAGTATGTGGTTTAAATCCATAGTGCAAGATGATCATGCTAAATCTCTATTCTTTGAAAACCTAGACAAGGGGTGAAACATCTATAATCCTATCAGACATACTAAGCTGCAATTTCCAGCATTTGACCAATGTTGGCTGATGCTGTCAGAGAACATCTGGAATTGCCTTAAAACACATTTGCTGGGTGCCAATTTAAGAAAGGCTAAGTAAGTGTAGAGTCTGCAAAGAAACTACAGCATGCAATGGGCTAGATGCTTGAACATGGGCATCCATAGGGTTCTGCGTTTCTCACCTCTGATCTCCAGTAACTGCATACTTCTATTTTTATATTTATGATTTCAGTGTTATATCAGCCAGCTTTATCACAGATGTAATAACTCCTGGTTCTTTTCATGAGCAAAAGTATGAAGACCTTTTAACAATGATCTACTTCACAATTGACGTACATAAACAGTTCTTGAGAGACCAGAACTGTTAGTCTTCCATAGTATTGGCCTGAATTTGCAAGATTACCATGGGGTATTATTTACTATAGAAGCTGACAGAGTTTATTAAGCCAAAGTTTTGAGAAGAAATGGCACAGTATAAGAAGAAAAAGTTTGAACAGTCCCTGTTCTCCCTCTAGAAAACCAGGTCTCCATATACATCGAAATGGATTGTCATTCAGGAAGTCTGCAGGAACACCTGTTTTGTGTTTTTTTTTCAGCATCAAGTAATTTAAGACCTTTTAATTGGCTCTCTTTCAAACGCTTTTTCAGATTTCTTTGCAATAAACGATACATAGTTTTTAATCCCACGTTGTGCTTTGCTTGTTGCTAGTAACACATTTTGTAAATAACAAGACATAACAGCAGCTAACAAAATCTACAGTTAGAAAGTACCATAGAAGCTATCTAGTTCAACCAGCAAATTATCACTAAATTATCTCTACCCTCCAGTCTCTATTAGAACACCCCTAGGAAAGGAAACCTATACATCATGTCAGTCTGTTCCACTGGAACAGAGGACTTCAAACTTGGCAGCTTTAAGACATGAGGACTTCAACTCCCAGAATTCTTCAGCCAGCATAGCTGGCTGGAGAATTCTGGGAGCTGAAGTCCACAAGTCTTGAAGCTG
>JANHFM010002192.1:94596-109214 GCA_032468115.1 Grayia smithii
CACATCTTCCAGTGGCCAAGGTTGAGAAACACTGGTATAATGGATATGTATATCATTTTTTTTAATTTAATGAGCAGGAGGTTGAACTAAAAGACTCCAAGGTCCCTTCCAACCCTGTTATTGTATTCTAATTACAAATGGTAAGCTCAGTCCTTAGCAGCTGGGAAAGATCACAAAGATTTAAGGTAGGTTACAAGATCAAAACAACATGGGCCAGCCCGCCCGTGTTGGCTTATAGCAGTGAATGTGAAAAAGAAAGCAATGCATTCCCATGCCAACTACCCTTTCATGAGATGGTTTTACACCATACATTCCTGAACAGAAATGTGCTTCCTTTTACTAAAATCATGATTCTGAATAAAGTCTCAAGTCATGATTAAATCAAACACATTACAGCAAAAGTACAGTTATTTTATTAATATCAACTTATGTTTTAATTCCAAACTTCATATGGGGCAATTTACAATATATTTCAGACCATGAAGCAAAATTTGCCAAGTTGCCCTCTTCTTAAGGCTTTGGAAAAGTGCTCTGCAGCAGTGGGGAGGGCCAGATGTATGGATTTCAACTCCCAGAATTCTCAGCAAGGGCCAGGCTGGCTGGGTAATTGCAAGAATTGGTCTGCACACCTGGTAGTTTCCAAGATTTGGAGTCACTCCTTTAGAACAATCTAATGAAGTCACAAGGCAAATTGGCTAGAACTCAGGTAAATCAGTTCTCACTTTCCCCCTCAACCAAGTGCTTGAAATATACGGGGTGGCTATGGATCACTTAAAATTCTTTATTCTACAAATCAAAAGTACAAACATAACTCATATTTTAACAAATATAATCTTGCCTTTAATGAATACACCTTTTTAAAAAGCAAAGGACTATGATGCCAGTATAATTTTTGTCAGTTTTAGCTTTGATCAGCATCACTGTTCATACTCCTTCTGTATTTGACTTTGAAAACACAAAAAATCAAAACCCCATCCCACACAGGTAAAACCCTTGCTTAAAACAGTCTGCTACCCTAAATGCCAGTCAAATGGAGGGAAAAATTCAGAATATAGGCCTGGCGACATCTGTCTCAGAACAGAACAAAGTTGCTCATAGGCTTTAGTTTCAGAATCTTTGGATTATACAACAGCTGTAAAAATCGTATTAATGAAATGATCAACAAAACAAACATGATTGTGAAAAAACAGGTGTTAGGATGAAAAGATGAATGCAGAGACAGAATGGAAAAAATCACCGGCAAAACAATGTTGTCAGATAAAACACAATTCTTAACTTGTATCAATTTAATTGTTTCTTTAGCTATGCCCAGAACAATCCAAAGATAAGTATTATTTCCCAATCCATTTTGCAAGCCAGCTAACTAGCAGTTTTTAGTGCCCAGATTTTTTACTTGTTATTTTTTGCCTTCAGAAATTGAAATGTCTACACTCCTTCTCTCAATCAGATTGCTAGGAAAATAGGTACAAACCCACACTAGACAGCCATAACTATTTTTCTATACTATGTGGATGGCTGAATGTTTACATAAAATGGAGCCAACTTCTCTTCTGCCAGATTACACTCTCGCTTTAAGAATTTATTTCCAGCTCTACTACCATCTTAGAAATAAACTGAGTTCAGAACATGCTTTCTAATAACAGAGTAGTAGCTAGATGAAGTTGGATACTGCTTTCCCATGCACACTTAACATTTATTGCAAAAAAAAAAGTTCTACTGACTTTAATATTCCTGTTGCTCCCTTGTTCTTATCAAATTTGGTCTCATATTTGCCACCGATTGTGCAAATTAGGTTAAAACCAAAGTAGTAATACAGGTAGCTAAAGCCATTTCACAAACTTGTTGCTGATTTACTGTGTTGGGATTGGTCTGAAATTCTAAACAATGCAACTCAACCTATCCACAAGGAACCAGATGGAGAATTCTATTCTATTGCTTTCATTAAAACTGTAAACAAATTTTTTAAAATGTGACTATCTCAGCCCACTTGCATCTAAATTAGAATTCCACTGGAAAATGTCAGGAGACTGCTTTTGCCAATCTTGCAACACACTATATTTATTATAGTTGATTAACTATGGGAGAATTAAAATAGAACCCCACCACTCCCATGCTCTAATGAAGTGAGGTTTTTGGAAAGAAATACTGATTAGTTTTGCTTCATCCCTCCTAATTTTGTTCTACTTGAATTTTAAAAATGCCATTTTTTTTGTTTTTCTGATTAAATCAATAGGGGCTTTTTTCCTGCTTGCTCCAAATTACTTGGCCTACAGATTAATTTTCCCAAGAGCAGACCTAACGGAAAAGAAATCCAGTTTTTACTCCCAACCATATCTTTCTATACTCACAGAGCTGAAAACATGACCATGCAAAAGTACCTAGATATACAGAAAGAGAGGCCACAAATTTGAAAAGTATAAAAAGTAATCTCTAAGAAAGTATATTACAATGTTACAATGTAAGCAACCATTTAAAAACAGTACTGGCTGAACTTAAAAGAAGCGATGCTTCAATACAATTCTCCACTTCTCAACACTTATTTCCTCCATTCCGTTATTCTGTGAACATAATCAACCATCATTTCTCACTCAGTTGCAATCAGAATCACATATTATTGTTTCAGCCCAAAAGATCTGATTAAATTGCAACCTACGTCTATATAGATTAGGGTTTTAAATGGGATTTTCAGAGTTTCTTGCAAATAAGATTCTCTATGTTACACAGTTAGTATCATCAAGGCCTATGTGATCTTTTGTCATCTGAACCAATTTGTTAAATCCAGACTTCATCATAATCAGAATAACCAAGACCCAAGACACATCATCGATTGCTTGTTAACCAATTCTAGCATGGATGTTGCCTTGCAACACTTAAAAAAATTATCCATGGTATCAGGGAGTTGCTAGTGCATAAAATTATCTTCTCAATCAACCACTGAATATTAATTTTAAAATCAGTCTCTCATTTTGACCTTTCTTTCTGGATTAGATTTTCAGAAATGTGAAATAACTAATCATGATTTACTCTTATGAACACCTATTTGAAGCTATTCTGGGAAACATCCAGAATGATAGATCAGCCTCTACATTTATGACATTTAAAGAAGGAAGCACCAAGTCATAGTAGCAAGTGAGACCTAGAGAGACTATGGCTTGCTTTAATCAGAAAACTATCATGAAATTGCATTTAATACAAAAAACATGAGCCAAAAGGAACTTTGTCAATACTGGGAAGACTGTGTAAACAAGTTGAGACTCAGTTATTTTTACTCAGTAGTTCCCACTGTCAATATTCCATTTAAAGGAGAGAAATTTAGGAGGCTAAAGATAGCAACAAAGCCCTGGTCAATCACATGTCACTCTTACCTTGCATGTCAATATTGCTTCTTGGGGACTTTATCATAGGCAAGTATGGTTTTGGATAGAATCTACAAATCCTTCCTTACTGTAAAACTGTGATGCTTCAAGACCACTCACTGAATGCAATTATGTACTGACAGCATTTACAAAGTTGTATTTTAACATACTGCTACATCAAGAGTGATTAATTCAGAACAGATGGATAGAATAGTAGAACAAAATGTTTTTCAGTATTTTGGGCTTTGTAAACAATTTATAAGGAAAAGTTTACACAGTCTGATCTAAATGACAACATTTCAGAACCAAGTCTGTACCAAAGTAATTTCATGGCTATTTGGGTTGTTTGGTTTTAAAAGAGCCACTGATTATTTCTTTTGAGGCATTCAACAGTTTACCAAATAAAAGATTGTAAGCTCAGATCAGAGGGAGGAAAATCAGAATTTGGCACCTGATGAAACACTCAGCAGTGGCTGATGTATGTCATATTGTTCGCATTTCCAAGATTAAGAAAAGTTAAACTTTCGGTGACATATGCAGATCTACCTCCAGAAATACTGGTTATAACTCCACTATGGCCACTCAAGATATGTAAGAATCAAAATAAAATACAGAAGGCTCTCATTCAGAAATGGTAAAAAAACATCCCTATAGTATAAATGGCTAGTGCTTTTGTATGAGCCATCCAGAGATGCAACACCAATAGCAATCATAGATTTATTAATTTTTGTGATAAAATCAGATTTGAATGCCTAGGATGCAAGCAACAGAACACATTACAATGATCTTTAGTATCCACAGCAACTCTTGGGTAGTATCTAATAAGATTAAAGCAGATTCCTGAAGGAATCAATTGTAAACATTGCAACTGTGCAGATTTCTCATACTTTGATTTCTAAAATTAAAAGGCAAGATTTTAGTAGCAGAAAACATAGTTTCACATTCAGCAAATTACAAGAACATCCCTTTCTTAAAAGTAAGAAACATAGGAAAAAGATAGCAGCACATTTGTTTTTCAAAGAAAATGATGTGTGTTTCTGCCTTACTCTCTCTCCAAAAGCTCAAAACAAAACAATTCCCCCCCTCCATTCAAAATAAAGTGCAGCACCCATAAAAAGAAGTCTTAAGAAAATTGCCGCCTTCTTCTCTTGGAAAGAAGTGTACTTGGCTTCAGTCTTAAGAGTACTATACTGTATCCATCATTTTAGCTTCTTCTTCCTCTTTGTGTACCATTAAACCCTGCAAACTGCAGCCTTGAAGCGATTCTGCATTCTGCAACAAAGAACACACACAGGTCAGAAATCAATTTCTGAAAAACATTTAATTTAAAGCTTTGCTTTGTGTTGCTGCAGATTTGCATTTTTTATACCATGGGTGGACACATGGACACTTCACTCAAGATTCATTGTCATCACATCTCAAACTATACTGGACTAAAGATAGATAAGCTAATTTCCACAAAGAATGGAACCCTTCTGAGATTTTGCTAACCAAATCCCTGCCTGTGATTTCCCACCAAAAGCCAGCAGGCAATGAATGAAAATAACACTTAAAGCTTCCGAACGCTTCTACCCATGTCTTCAATATTATAGTCCTTCACAAAAAACAACAACAACCTGGAAAAGGAGGAATAAATAAAAATCTCAGAAAGAGAGGGCTATCACAGCATCATTCTCTTGCTCCCTTTAGTTCTTCATAAGGGAAAACATATTCAAAAGTTGGGCTGCATCCCACGAAGTGCTTCGTTGTGAAGCAAAATATGAAGCGTTGTGAATCAAGTATGAATTTCCTTCATGTATTACTGCTAAGCAACTAATTGCTCTTTTATAAAAAATAATACAATTATTTTGGCCCAGGAACTGGTTATGTAACAGGAACTGACACAACACCCCAAGAAACTATGTCAGGGAATGCAGAGTCCGAGCAGAGATTACAATGGCATGCAGTAGACATACGTTATGAGAGGAATTCCTCTGCCAGCTATTCTGGAAATAGTCCTGCTCAATATTTTAATCAGGCACATTAGCTTATGAAACACACACATATTAGTAAAGATGGCAGCTGGAGAGCTATAACTTAAACGAATCATCCAATGAACTAAACTAACTGGGAAAAAACGCCCAGTTCACTGTAACAGTTAGAATGATTGGTTTCTTGCTACAATATATAACTTTGTAGTAACCAGAAGCCACACATAAAAAATAGTGGAAAATACTGCAACAGGGGAGACCAGAGGTAGAGGGACAGTTGAACACCAAGACAGGATAATTTTGTAATAAATAAATAAAGGTAAACATTAGCTTTTGTTCTTTTCATTCAACCTACTTGGTGAAATAATATACATTAATTATTTAACATTCAAATGAGCCTTAGCTTTCTACCATGGGCTGTGAGAAGGAATGTAGGGAAGTAATACAAAGAAGAAGATGGGAAGTAAAGATTTTTTCCCCTTGATATTCCAATAATAAATACAATTAAACAAAAGCTACCTGAGGTTCAAGTCCACCTATACAATTCAGATCATTGTGAAATAAAGGATTCTGAACAGGCATAGCTTGACAATTCTGGGATTGTGAACAAATCCTCACTCTTGATTTGAATGCTTCCAGTTCATTTTTAAAAGCTTCCAAATAGCCTTCATCCCCTGTCTGCCAAACAAACACAAAAGCAATTAAATAATCCTGCAATTTAATTTTCAATATTTTGTGCTAAAAAATAAGACATTGCAGCCAGGCAGAGTTAATCATGGAATCTATATCATTCAGATAAGTGTAGATTTTCACATTTTTTACTTTTGTTTTTGTTCTATGTAGGGTTTTTTCCCCTTTGGCTAATCATAGTGGAGGATTAATCAGTGACAGATTTTCAAATCCTGATGAAAGTTATTCAAACAATGTCGTTTATAACACAAGCATTCTTCTTCCCCTTCACATCATTTATACTACAGTGCCCATAATTTTCATCAACGTAGCCATTATGGAGGATGTAACAATGGGATAAATTGCCACATGAAGAAAAACATCATCCAATGACTCCTTTCTTTCTCAATCTTAGGATATAGTATTAGACTTGCAAACTATGTAAAATCTTTGTCATATGAAATTTGTTAGATATAGAAATATTTTAAAATACTGAACTGTGCTCAGCTGTAATAGATAGAATTAACCTCTTTCATTTTTCTCTTTTAACTTTTTTCTTTAATGTGTAATTGTATATTGCAAGTGAAACCACTTGTCTAAAATGGTATATGGTTTCCTGCTTCAGCAGGGCTGGACTAGAAGACCTCCAAGGTCCATTCCAACTCTGTTTTTCTGTTATTCCTTTGCCCCTTAAGGAGGTGCCTGCAAAATGGGTTGAGGGGCCACCTCCACCTGATTACATTCGTCTGTCCCATCAGGTCTGGCAGAAAAACCTTTACATAATCTTTTATGTACAAGTAGATATCTATCGGTATCTGTACCATCAGTGGATAACTATTTTAGCTATCAGTTTCCTATGTTCAGCTCAAAAAGAGACTAAACTAAAAGTGTATACTTAGAATGGCAGAATATGGACTGAATTAAAAATGAGCTAATCTACAATTATAAAATTATTAATTTAAATAAGTGCTAGTAATTACATTTTAAGCTTCCTGAAGTCTCAGAAGACATGTTACAGAAATTTATTAAGCCATTTTAAAATTTTGTCTCCAATGAATATTCTTAGTGGGGAATACATCCAATCAGACCATCCATAAATAGTAAAAGTGCTGCTCACAAAGCAAATTTCCCCCCTTCTTATAATCTTTTCAACAGGATAAATGGACACTCATATTTTTGCCACTGTATGATTCATATTATGTGAATAGCATTCATATTTTCATACATAATTTAGGAAATAATCACATTCACTTAATCTGTTAAACACAAAACAGTATAAAAATAGGTCCCTATAAAGATGATGAATCCTTAGAATAGTTTTGATAGTGTTTGAGGAAGTGAACAGAGATAAGGAGAATTTAAAGTCCATTTACGTATATAAATTTACTTGTGTGTTATTATATAGAATCCATCATTCTTATTAATGAATTGCATTACAATGTCCCTTAAAACAGCTTACTCTCAACAGGTATTTGTTGAAAATTGTTACTACACACTGATGAAGCAATACAATAAAACCCTATGAGATAACAATGTCCATGGTTTGGCGAGAATGGTTTTTAATGGAAGAAGATGGATAAAAATATAACATCCAACAGAAGAGGCATGATTTGGATTTCATCTATAAAGAAATGATAACTAGGAAGTGCTATCTGTGGCTGCCACTATGTTTACTTATATGATTGTGTTTTTAATTGATTTTTATTTTATCTTATTAGCCAACCAGAGTTACTATTTTTAAGATAGGTGGCCATTGACTGAAATAATGACAATGAAAACAGTAATAGCAATAATCCCACCAAACTATTCTCTTGGCAAAGAACTTTAGCATCTAACAACCAAGGAGAAAGTCTGGCTAGGCTTCACAGTGGATTCCTAAAAACTTTTTAAAATGGCCTCCCTCCCCCTCCCCTTATGTTGAACAAAAAGCACCCCTCCTCACCTTAGCTCTTTGGAAAAATAGCCGAAAACATCCTCGGGGATCCACATTACAACTCTTGGCCATTTCTATAATAAACTGCATCACAACAGCTTGATGTGCTACTTGTTCCATTAGAGCTCCTTTCTATTAAAAAAACAATTCAAACAATCTGTAAGAAACAATCAGCATACAAGTAGTCCTCAAACTTACGTTTACATTGGTACCGGAACATCTGTGATTCAATGAACGGTCATTCAGTGGGCCATGACTGATTTTATGACCTTTTTTTACCACCGTTGTTAAACAGATCAATGTTACACAGATTAAGTGAAGCCTTTGACTTCTCCTATTGACTTTGCTTGACAGAAGATCACAAATGGTGATTATGTGAATCTGGGACAATGCAACAACTGTAAACACATGCTGGTCATCAAGCATTTAAATTCTGATCATGTGACCGCTGGGATGCTGAAATGGTTGTGTAAGAACCAATCGTCATATTTTTCAGCAGGTTTATAACTTCAGTCACTAAGTAAATGTGTAAATTGAGGACTATCTGTATCACATTTGCAAGCTAATAAAGCAACAATTCAAGAAGCCCATATTAAGTGGACCAAACTAGATTATGAACCAGAAAGCTCCCTTTGATAACCAAAATATATTAGTTAACAGCCAAGAAGGTGTGATGTGAAATACAGGATTCCTATAATTCTTAGAATTATAAGAATTCAATAATTCTTAGTTTTACAAATAGTACTTGAAGATGTCCATAAAGTATTAGCTCACAGTATGTTTATAGAAAGACATGCTATAACTACACAGACCCATATGTAAATGTAATACTATAGATAAATCAGTATTTCCAAATGAGTTGCTGTACAGAATTAGCTCTATTAGTCTGATTCTGAAAACACATTAGACAATGGAATTATTATGACTACAGTCATTAGTTTGCAGTTCAGAATAAAAAAAATGTTCAAGGCTGATGCTTAATAAAAAGGGCCATTCAAAGCTTTTGGATGATTGTTGTAACAATGGCCAATTATTAATGTAAACCAAACACTACCTTTCAAAATGTACAAATCTGTGGTTAAATATCAATCTAGCAATGTTACATAGAGTAAATGATTTTGAGATTTGTTTAAAACTAATTGCATTATCCATCCACAAACTAATTATTTATATAGATTATGCAGAGTTATGTGATCTATTATTAAACAAATGCATTTGACTTTTATATAATTACTGATTTTATGAAGTCAGCAAGTAAGAAATCATCTTAAACATGTAATAAACCACTGCAGAATATCTCATTCTTAGTGCTATAATGAAATACAATTTTGCACTATATTAGGAAGTTAAAATATTTAAGTCCAGAAGAAAATATGACATTAAAATTAGTAAATTTCCCAAATATGGACAACCTCAATGCAATTTAGGGTAAATAGAAAAACAGCTTTCCAATTACAACATTGAAACACTGAAATTATACCTGTTCTGCTTCTAGATGAAAACACCATAAAAGAAGATATTTTGCAGTTTCTTCACAGACAAGATACGGGTGATCAGAGAGAAATCTCTGACTATCAAACCATCTGCTCAACATTCCTGAAAAACAATGAGATGCAACAAATAGTTTTCCTAAAACTGAAAAAATACTTGGTTATAACCGAGTCCCATTTATGCTAGACAGGAATAAACTAGACGTTTTGCTACTGCCACCCATCCCATTGTAGTGAGAGGTTAATACTTGGTTTAGTTCAGTTACTCAGAAACAGTGCATCTCAAGGAGCCTACTGTGGATTTTAGGCAAAATATTTCACTTGTTATACTAGAAATACATTATTACTGTATATGTAAGTCATGAAATGATTCATAAGGAAAAAACTTACCAAAATGTCTAATTTTCTCCTCATGTTTTTGCATGAATGATTTAGTTGCATCTTCCTCAGTTTCTTTCCGTTTCTTTTGATTAATAAAACTCTGGCAAACAAAATATATCATATATTAAAATGTCACATCTGACAGTTAATTAATCATTGTTTAATTATCATTGTGAATAGTCCTCAAGGTTATTTTGGGCTACTTACATCTATTTCATTTATACTAATTAAAATACACTTAGTCTCTCTATAGTCAGTAGGAGTTATTTATTTAGATTAAAGAAGCTATTCTAATTATGATTATACCTCAAGTCTGAATCTGAACTGAATCTTTCATTCACTCAGGTTTTATATTTTTTTCTACTTAACCTCTTTGATTCCATCTCAGAATTTCCAATGTCTTAAACTATGCTATGTATTTAAATGTTTAATGCAAATACAACACTAGCTTATTTAGTATGTACTGAAAATTATTTCCTTTAAAACCCTTTTTAATCTCTAAGACTGTGGCATTTTTTAATTGTTTTGAATGCCCCATTTTCTCTTTCCAGTTACACCAGGGGTGTCAAACTCAAGGCCCACACGCTGGATCCAGCCAGCGGGGTACTTAGATTTGGCCCACGGGGCCACTCTGGAAACAAGAAAGGACTGGCCTACAGTGCCTCTGCTAGTGAAAATGGAGCTTGGGGGCCTCGCTGAGCTCCATTTTCATTGGCAGAGGGTTGCAGGAGGCCATCGCAACCAAAAACGGAGCTTGGGAGCCTGTTTTTGCTGGCAGAGCACTCAGGCCACTAAAAGTGTGACTGGAGCTGGCCATGTCCTGCCCCCCCCCCCCCCAAGTCAAACAAAATCTTGATGTGGCCCTAACAAAAATGTATCTGGTTTAAGGAGAAAGTTCTCGCCTGTTATCTGTATAATCCATTCTCTAATTTTCATCCAGAATTTTTCCACCTCTTGACAAATCCACCATTGGTGAAAGTAGGTACCCCTGGCGGTTTTACACTTCCAACATTTATCCGAGGAGTTCGAGTACATCTTGCTATCCTCGCCGGAGGGAGATGCCATCTATAAAGCATTTTGTAGCTATTTTCTTTATAATTAGTTGATAATGTCAGTTTAATTGTTTTTCCCCATATGGATTGTCATTCGTTATATTCAATCGTTCTAGATAGGTTCCTTCCCCATGCTATCATTGAATCTTTGAGAGTCTCTTCACCGATATGTCTGGATAGTAGTAAACCGGATACATTTTTGTTAGGAATCAAACCAAAAGAAATAAAGAATAAAGACTGGTATATCTGTACACATTTAGTTACAGCAGCTAGATTGACATTAGCTCAACACTGGAGAAATTCATGTATACCCTCTGACCAAATGGTGCTAACCAAAATTCTTGCCTGTGCTGAGTCAGATAGGTTGACTTACATCTTAAAGGATAAGCAAGATTCTGATTTTTATATACACTGGGATAAATTCTATAAGTGGTATAAAGCCAGAATAGTGTAAAATAAAATAAATGTGTTATATATAATTACAATATACTATAGGACAGAACTAAGGAACAACTGTATAGTTGTGTTTATATTGTTATTTAAACTCTTTAGTCAAATTTTGATATAATAAGACTTAGGTAAAATTGTTGGAATGTTTCAAAGTTATATATCGAAGGAGTCAGATTATCTCCTGGTCGTCTTTTCTGTTTTAATGTATGTTTTAGATAGTGTTTAGGTTTTGTTGTTATGTTGTATGTGTTTTTCTTCTTTTTTTCGTACTTTCTGTCTTTTTTGTATTTTGATTGTAAATAATAATAAAGATTATATTTTCAAAAAAAAAACCTTGATGTGGCCCTCAATGAAATCGAGTTTGACAATCTTGAGCTAGATCAACTACGCAATATTGCTGTCAACAGTATCAAAGCAGGAAGTGGAGAAAAATGGAATTTTGTTTTCAAAGGATTCATATATCTTCCTGATTTGGCATCAAGCTTTTCCTATAATGCCTCTAGAATATATTCTCCACTCCTTTTTTTTTTTTTGCAGAGTTAGAGAGAAGATCCAGTAAATCTTCTGGTTACTAGGAAGGCATTTTAGTTTATTGCAATAAAGCAATATTAAAGAATCCTACCGTGGAAGCAAGCCTAAATTTAAATACTTTCGATTGCTAATGCCAACAGATAAAAGTCATGTTAACCACTGTAATTTATACATTTCCTCTCATGTTTCTTCATGTTTTGCTTCAGAGCTCAATTAGCATAGTAATGCTCAACAAAATTACTTATAGGATTCAGAAGAAACAAACTTTAACGACCCATTTCTATGAAGAGTTTAGGTATACCTGAAGTTGTTATTTCAGACACAAAGAAAACCTGAATGCAGAATTTTTTATACAATCTGGATAATTCTATACCTTGTTAAATACCTCTTTGCTAACAAAATCCATATTCCATAAATTCTGTCTCTCTTTCTGTCTTAATACTTCCTCCTTCCGCCGCCATTCTTCTTCCCTCCATCTCAATTCATCAATTTCTGTCTGTGCTTTGGCATGTTCTTGATCCAGAGATTCTGAATTGTGTAATGCTAAATTTCCAAGTTTTTGCTGGGCTTCTGCTAAATTCCATTTGCATTCCACAGAACTCTTTACAAATTCTTTTTGCTGTTGGCAAGCCAGTTCGATTCCATCATTATAAGTCTGCAAATTAATGTCTCAATTATTATTTGGAAATAAGACAGGCAAAATTACATGAAACTTGGGAATAAATGAATCAATTTTTAAGATCTTAAGAAATTGCATATGAAACAGTTACATGGTACAAATGGGTGAGACTCAGTAAAATATATGGGTGTATTTCAATTGATCCTGCCTCTGGCCATTCTGTATGTGTGTGTGTGTGTGAGAGAGAGAGAGAGAGAGAAAGTGGGGGACGGGGGAGAAAATATACACACTGACACACTATGATCAGATTTTATTACTTCAATAGTGAATCTGGATGTCTCACTAAATGTATTTATTTACCATGCACATATGCTAATAATGGTACCCTGATACATTTTATCACATAATTAAGAACCACTCAAGCCTTGTACTAGTCAATATAATAAATATTTTTGAACTTATAGAATGATAGTCTGCAAAGGATAAAATTTACTTGGTTTCTTTAAATCATTTTGACAAACTGACCTTATTCCACATAGGGTTATCTTTGTTCACAGGAAGGAATTATAACAATGTTCATTAAAAATATATAATCAAGGACTTCATACTCCATCTCATTTTAATACATATACTTGAACTATTTCTAAATACAAGACAGCTAAAAATTAGTTCCTAGACATGAGTGAAAAAAGCTTAAATTGTCCTTAGGCTGTGTTAATAATAGTATTTTTTCCCTTAGTCCAAAGACATCTGTACAATCTTTAGAATCTGTTGGCCGTTGTTATCATTACCTTGAATAGAAATAAGATTACTTCAATGACTTGAAACAGAGACAATAGAGGCAGGACAGAGATTGCCAATGGAGACAGCATATTTCACATCAATATAATTTTCTGCCAATTCAAGAGAGACAGACTAACACTTAAAAGCAGCAGTAGGAAAGACCCAGGGGTGGGTTCTACTTACCTGTCCTACTGGCTCTAAAGGTGCATGCGCTTTGTGTGTGGTCGGGGTGCGCATAGCGCACGTCCGGCGTATGCGCTGAACGGGCACTCCTGCGCGTTTTTGCCAAAAAAGGTCAAACGTTTTCTGCGCATGCGCGCAAGCGCGCTCCGTGCACTCCACGACCGGGCCGGTAAGTACGGGCGCGTGGGGGGGCATGGTCCGGGACACATAGAACCGGTTTGGTGACGTCACAGAGTCACCCCTACCAGATCGCGCGAACCGGACCGAACCGGGGGCAACCCACCACTGGAAAGACCCTTGAATCGCAATTGTGGACTTCTGTACTTACAACAAAATTACAACGGCACTGAAAAAAGTGACTTATGTCCGTTTTTCATACTTACAACCACTGCAGCATCCCTATAATCACATGATTAAAATTCAGATACTTGGTAACTAGTTCATACTTATGACGATTGCGATGTCCTGGGATCATGTGATCTGCTTTTGTGATCTTCTGACAAGCAGTCAATGGAGAAGCCAGATTCACTTAACAATACTTAACTACAGTGATACACTTAACAACTGTGGCAAGAAAGGTCATAAAATGGGGCAAACTTCAGTTAACAAATGTCTCACTTAGCAACAATTTTTGGGTTCAATTGTAGTCATATGTTGAGGACTACCTGTATAGGGATAGCTTGCATGATACTTACTAAATGTAGCCCTCACTGCTTATGTGAGTGGAGTATGCAAACAGGAACAAAATTGGATGACATGATTCTTTTCAGGGGCATATATTTCAATTGATTATAGGAAAATTAATACAGATGTTTATATAATAGCCAGTCAGAAAATATAGGAAGTTTTCTGTGAGTGATGGATGCCTCACGAGATCAAGTTAATTTCAATCCCTCAAAAAAAATGGGGGGGAGGGTGTCATTAAGCCAAGTTCATTAAGGACAATAGGTCAATACTGAAATGCCTGAGATTATGAGGGAGGGATGGAGAGAGGAAAGGAAGGAGAGGAAGGAAGGAGGGAGGGAGGGAGGAAAAAAAGGAAGGAGAGGAGGAAGGAGAGAAGTAGGAAAGAAGGGAGGAGAGGAGGGAGGAAGGAAGGAAGACAAGGGAGAGAGTAAGAGAAAGAAGAAGAGAGGGAAGAGAGAAGGAAGGAGGGAGGGAGGAAAAAAAGGAAGGAGAGGAGGAGAGAAGTAGGAAAGAA
>JANHFM010002193.1:9402-19583 GCA_032468115.1 Grayia smithii
TAAGCACATTGATTTGTGCTTAAGAAATTGTAAGCCGCCCTGAGTCTCCGGAGAAGGGTGGCATATAAATTGGAATTTAAATAACCCAAAAACTTCCAAAACAGAAAAGGATTCAGATAAATGGTCTATAGCAGACCTTAGAATTTATTTAAAGTAATAGATTTATAACAAATGTGTCTTATGAGAATACATTCATCTTTGTTTTTCAGGTAAACTGAGTCTGTCTGCAGATTAAATACCCTGTTTCCCCCAAAATTCAACCTACCCTGAAAGTAAGTCCTAGCTTGATTTTTATACATGCACCCAATATAAGCCCTACCCCCAGACTAAGCCCTAATTAAGATCCCGCCCACTCCAGAATGCATGGGTAAAAATTAAGCTAGTGTGGGGATGGGAAGGTGGAGCTGTCCTACTACTTATCTTTGGACAGTTGTAAACAGGCCTCGCACACCAGTGGTGGGTTGCTCCCAGTTTGGCCCGTTTCGCACAATCTGGTAGCAGTGACAGTGTGATGTCACCGAACCGGTTCTCCGCACCCAGGAGCTGGGCCCACCCATGCACCCGTACTTACATTTTTTTTCCTTGGAAAAAACCACGAAACAAGCACTCTGCACATGTGCAGAGTGCTTTGTTTTGATTTTTTTCAAGTAAAATAGTAAATGCGCATGTGCGGAGCGCGTGCCGATCATGCGCAAAGCACGTACATGAAGAGAACGGGTAGTAAAGGTAAGTAGAACCCACCCCTGTTGCACATCCCAACACCTGCTTCACCAGCCCATTTCTTCTGCAGCCAGCAAGGCTGGCAAGGCTTTCCTGAAGACCTCTGTAGCTGATAAATCAATCAATCAATGATCAATCCGGAGCTCTGGTATTGGCTGTAGAAGCCTTTAGGAAAGCCTTGCCAGCTGCAGCAGCAGGAGAAGTTGTTCCTGAAGGCCTCTGACAATGAAAAGGAGGCCAGGGGTGATGCACACAAGTGAGGTTAGTCAGTGGATGACAATGCCAAAAAATAAGACCTGGTGCCTTTTTTGGTGGCAAAAAAATAAAATAAAATAAGACAGGGTCTTATTTTTGGGGAAACATGGTAGCATGGCAATTGTTGAGAAGAGATTTGGTTTGAATATTCCAAAAGTGGATGTAGGAGGAGGAGCAAGAAAAAAACTTTCACTGCCCTAGTATTGATGCCCTTACTCAAGTGTGGAGGGGTATTTTGCTATGGAAAATGCCAGTCTGAAAAGATGTGGGTCAAAGAAATCATTCAGGAAATGGTTCTGTAGGAAAGGAAACCTGAGAACGAAAACAACTACAATGTTTTACTCTGTAACCCTAATTTGGAAGATTGTATGACTATGCAACATTGTGTGATCTACCTGAATTGAAAGTTATAGGAATAAAACAATATTGCAAGCACAAAGTATAATTAATATAAAGAAGAGAACAATAGCTCAGTGACACTACACTCTTAAAAATGCAATTATCATGTCCTTCATTCACACTGATTTTCCTGCTTCTTTTGCTCCCATTTGTTCCATTCCCTTTACTTTAAATGAAAGTTTTTTTAAAAAAAAAACAACTAAAAATATTAGTATTTACAAATACTTATCCAAGTAAATATTACAACCTTGCCAATATTCCTCAGCTAAGAAGATGATATTTTAAGTCACAAGGCTTATAACCTTGCACAAAAGACTTAAATATGGCTCCCAGAGATCTTCAAAAGTTGTTACCAAAGAGTAATTCTGAATGTGTCTGAAAGGGAAAATTACATTCATGACCATAATTATGTTTCATTTAGATTAAGTCAGTGGTGGAATTCAGGTTTTTTTACTACTGGTTCTGTGGGCATGGCTTGATGGGCATGGTGTGGCTTGGTGGGCGTGGCTTGGTGGGCATGGCAGGGGAAGGATACTGCAAAATCTCCATTCCCACCCCACAGTGGGGCCAGCCAGAGGTGGTATTTGCCAGTTCTCCAAACTACTCAAAATTTCCACTACCAGTTCTCCAGAACTTCTTAGAACCTGCTGAATTTCACCCCTGGATTAAGTTTAAACAGAAATTTTAAAAAATCAAGTAATTTTAGTCCTGCCTGCATGTCTTCTTTGAAAGAAGAAGCATGGCCCATAGTCAACAAAAAGTTTGTTCTTGTTTTATTCTGTCTCTTAGGCCTTATGGAAATGTTCCTTAAAGAGACACAGCAGCAATGATTCTTTGCTGAAACAGAATCTTGGGGCTGTCAAACTCGCTGCCCGCAAGCCTGATACGTCACATGCTGACCACGTCCACGCCCAAGCCTGGATTAGCGAAGGAGAAAAAAGTCCCAGTATGTCACATGATGCTGCTGTGATGACACAAGTTTGACACTCCTGTTCTAGCTTATCCTTCCTGCCCTTTTGCACAGTTTTCAAATACGAAATATCAGTTCTTGCTACCATTTTACATGAAGTAACTGAACTTACATCTCTGGTGATTTATAATGCATTACAAGGTTGTGCCTTCTTTGTTTTTTGTAATTCTGATCAGCTTGTTGACATCATTGCAACTTGTTTATATGATCGATTTACTTAAAAGAAGTTAATTACTTCTGAAGCATTTTAAGTGTCTGATTTGCTTACAAGATGAAGTTGTTAATCAATGACAAATTAATTGGAAACATATGTTACTCTGGGATGGTTAGGTTCTTTGTCTTGCCATTATTTCATAACAAGATAGAAACAGGTATCAAATATTGTGGAATAGTGTGTGAATATATATGGAAATATTCATTGGCTTCTGTAAATTTGTCATATATTTCACCTGAATAGGAATTCTTTCATTGCCTTGTGTATAAAATGGAAAATGCACTTGTCATTTCTAACGTTTTATTCTGTGCACTTAAAAACTAGAAATTCTGTCTTTGCCTCACATATCCAAATTTTGGCTTATGGATCCACATTTTCAGCAGCTGTCAGCCTGAATTTTGGCTTCCTCATCATTGGGTTGTCTGCTCCAGAAACATATTAACAGAAACTTGCTGACCCAGGTAGGTAAGGAGCAAAAACTTATGACTGTTCTGAGTAAGTCTTCCACTTTGCTTTTCACAGCTATGCTTTTGTCTGTGGAAATTGACAGCAGAGGCTCTATTATTCCCACACAACTTGCTTCAGTCAGCAGATTCTCCTTGTTTCAGGTATTTTCACATCTTCCCTTATGCGAGTAGCTGTTACCCTAGTAGCAATACACTGTAGATTTACCTGAATTTTTCAGTGCTTATAATTTTTCAATAGCTCAGTGCTGTTGCTTTTTAACTGTGTTTTTGGGAAATTATCGTTGCTGCCATTTTTATTTCTTCATTGAGGCTTTCTTCATGTCATGTTAGACACTTTTTTTTATTGCCATCTATTCTATACAATACATTGAGACTCTAGCCAGTCTTAATTATCATTATAATATTTCTTCTAGGAGCAAAAGGAGGTATACATGGTGTATCATTTTATTCTTACAACATCCCTGTGAAGTAGGTTGGGATAAGTGAGAGAGAAACTAACCCAGAATAATTTATTGAGCACTGTGATTAAGTTGAACAAGGTCATTTTCAATCTATTTTTTTGGAAAGAACAAGAGGATTGATGACCTTTTTCAATAAATAGAATATTCAGTCTGGATCACCTTTTGGGATTTATGGTAACAACAGATTGAGCCAAAGGCAAAAAGATGCAAGTTCCTTTACTTTCACTATTCCCCCAGAATTAATTTTCTTTACATAAGAAAACATAAGACTACTAATAAACAGATTTTTTTTCCCCATTTGTACCCAGACATGGAACAAACATAACCTGGGAACAGCTTTTTTTCTCTTTTGCCACATCTCCATCTCATCCCCATGAATGAGAAAGGCTTAAACTGTCTTCAGTGTTTTTGGACCTCTATTTCTGCTAGAAGTCTAAGAACATTGACTTTTAGCACCTTCGGACCTACTAGCCGGAAGGGGGTAGTAAGATAAAGTCAGAAAGTTAAGGAACTAATTTGTGCCTCCCTTTTGTCTTCAGTAGGTCTTCTGCTACTGTTTGTCTTTGATAGTTCTGATGACCGTATGTCCTTTGTTATGAAGGACAGTACTTTATTTCATAAAGCTATACTTTAAATTTGTTTATTTTTCAAAAACTCGCTTTTGTCCTTAATTTTGGTCATTTAACTTTTACTGTAAAAATAGTTCCACTTAGGTCTATCACTCTGTCATAATTATCCTCCTTGATTGAGGAGCACTTAGCTGTTAACCAAATCCCTAGGTATTTTATTTTCTTGATTACTTGCAACAAATAAAAAAGACCTGGAAAATTGGAGAAATTTACAATTGTCATTTATAGGGTGGATCACAAGCTACTAAAATGAACATATTGCTGGAAGTATTATTTTTGCTTCAAGTTATACCAATAAAACCAGGGAAAACATTCTTTGGAGTCCAAAATAAATTAATTACAAAATTTATATGGCAGAGGAAAAAACCTAGGATTAAATTAAAACTTTTACAAGATACCAAAGATAAAGGGGGGGTTGGCACTACCGAAGTGGGAAATATACCATCAGGCATCTACTTTAGCTTGGTTAAAAGATTGGATAGAATTAAGAAAGAAAAGGGTTTTAGCGATAGCAGGACATGACCTGCAAGCGGAATGGCATGCATTCCTATGGGATGAACAATTCAAAACACAGATAAGGAAACAAAGAAAACCAGAACAAGATGTTCTATAGATGGCACCTCCCACCAGCAAGTCTTGCCAAGATGTTTTCAAACACTTCACCAACATGCAATTTGGGAATGCAAAAAGTCGTACGGAACATATTACCATTTATGGTGGAGGTGCACATCTGCAAAAAAATACTGGACCAAAATTAGAAAATGGTTGGAAGCGATAATTGAGCAACCCATAGATTGGAAACCAGAGTTATTTTTATTGGGAATAATTACCAGAAAATACACCAAAGAAATACAATACTTAATTTTACATACAATTACGGCAGCAAGGATAACATACTGTATGCACAGAACTGGAAAAGTAACAATATACCAACAGAGGAAGAACTGATAAGAAAAATCCTGGACTGTACAGAGATGGATAAATTAACGAAAGAGATAAAAGAAAAGGAGGACACAGAATATTATGCAGTATGGAACAAATGGTATAATTGGTTGGGGATTAAAAAGAGTAAATAAGAATGAATGGGAAAATGTCACTAAGCGGATAATGTTTGTAAAATAATATATAGTTATAATATTATGTATGAAGGATTATATAAATAAATAAGGAATAAGGGGACTATAAAGATAAATATATGCAAAGAAGACCAGGAGGAAAATGTAAATAATAGAAGAAATACCATCATGAAACTGTTGCAAAAAGGAAATATATTTTTGTTTTTGTGTTTGTTTTGTTTTGTTTTTTAAAAGAAAAATAATAATAAAAATTATATATATATATATACACATACACACACAGAGTCTATCACATTCATGTAAAAAAATATGGAGACTGAATTGTCTTTTTAAAAATAAATGTACATAAACTGTTTGATTTCAGATATTTTTATTAGAATATAGATTTTTTTTCTTGGTCTTGCTCTTGAATTTTCCTTTGTAAAGCAAAGTCATAAGCATAAGCAATTAATTTGTTTTTATCCTTATGAACCTCTTTCAGATTTGTCCTTTATTCTTTTTGAAGAAAATATGGTCGCTGTAATGATATTGCAAACTTTTCCCAGTTTTTTTTTTTTCTTGGATTGTCTCTCTGGTAGGATGTAGAAAGTCAAGTGCCTATTTCCTGTTAATAATTCTCCTCTTTGATATTCTTATAAACCTGCATCACTAATCATTACTCAGGTCAGTTTTTTTGCTTTCAAGAACACTCATGTGCATACAGATAACCTCCTTAAGTAGAGAGCAGCCACAATGTAAGTAAAATTGGTTGGACTCTGGCTGTTTCCCCATGGGATTTATAACACCTAATAACATGATCTAACTATTGCTGTGTCAATTTAACAATTATGGATATAGGTTGCATGACTACACAAACATGGTCTGGTGGTGTTGGCAGATACTATAAATCAAGCATGAAGAAATGGCCTTTGTCACTTACTTGAAGAGAAGTCTGATGACAGGGAACAGGAGCAATTGATACAGGATCGAAATCAGCGTGGATGCAGATTTAATACTGATATAGTTTTCTGTGAACTCAAAGATACACAGAGAGCACCATAACTCAGTAATTGAAAAATGTCCAAAATTTGAGTTCCTCTGCCCCACCACTATTAAACAGGAACTGGGAAAAAAAGAAAGTAATAGTTTTCTTCTGCCAGATTGTATTAGCTTGTATTGAAGTAAGCAAGATAACAACGAATGAAGTCTTTATTAAAAAAAAAACCTTTGCCCCCTTCCCCCTCTTTTTTTTTCTTTCACTGAAGGAAGCTTCAGTGGCACTTCTTAATTTCCTACCCCATTCCTTCTTCCTTCCTCCTATTTTGACTTGCATTCTCTCGCTACGTCTTCTGCTATCAAAGCCACTACGTCAGATGACATTTTAAAACTTTGCTCCAATTGAGCTTTCCTTAATTCTCTATCACACCTTAGTCATCAGTAGCAAAGTAGCATATAACTGTAGAATACTATGACAATACCTGCCAGAGCAGCTTCAAGAAGATTATCTGTCTTCTTTCATGAAAGACATCATAAGAAGACAGTATGCATCTTGTAGGTCTCTGTGCAATTGGAGTGGTACAGAATAACATTAGAAATATTATTTTCAAATGGAAAAGGTATTGTGGCACTAAAATAATCAATTGTTTTAAAATGACAATATAATTAAAAACTAATCATAAATCAGGAAAAAAGACTGTCCACATGAAAATGCCTGGAAAAAATGATTTAAATGGCTTCCCCAAAACAGGTGTTCCACGGATTTGATAGCATGATAGAGAAGAATATCTTCTGCATCCACCTAAGCTACTCTCCAGCAGGTGGTCAATTTCATTTATTAAATTGATGTAGGAGGAAATATTTGAACAGGTTGCTTGGTTAAATATCCAGACACATTTACTGCCTTAAATTTACCTACTTGCACACTGAGCTGTGCTTGGAAGCAGAATGAAAACCAATGAGATTCCTACAATATTGTAAAGCAGCAGCTGTGTGCTACCGAAAGGTATCTGAAAATATCATTAGGGACATCTAGCCTACATCTAGCTTAAAGACAAAAGAAAATTCTAGAGATGGACAGGGATCATAAGGTTTCCAATAAATGTTTAGTACCTGGAAAAGAAACTGAGCTGGCAGTCATGCTACTATTTTCATTGTAGTTTTTCTCAGATGTATTGTAACACTGTTTTACGTCATTGAAATTATTATTACATTTGCATACAGAAAAATTGATAAGTATGATACACATGACCACTGGGTGATACCTTTCCTTATTGTACTTAATACATAAACTTTACTGTGCAACTTTGCCCTTCTTCCAGATATACTATGATGTCATGACAAAGCATCATAAGTTCAGTGTGACTTCCTGATGTAGTTCCTATACAGCCCTTTGTATATGGAGCGCTGTTTGCTGCAGTTATTCACCATTTCTCACAGAAACCAGCTTTTCAATGACAGCGTGACTTGGGGAGGGAAGGAGAAGCTTATAATACAGTACTTGATCAATTTTATGCTATAAGAGTGTTGCATAAGCCACAGTCTTCTGTGGAGGGTTCAGCAACTTCACTTGTATTGATTCTTCGGCAATTCACAACCTATGGCCTACAAGGGGTGGTGAGATATCTTAGACACAGTTAGGAATTTCCTCGATGTTCCCTTTTGATCTGTCACTCTGCATTTTGCCAAGGAGACTGCTACCGTAGATGCATTTTCTCACTGTCATTTGCTTGTCTCATTATCTGCCAGATAACACGGACCTAACTCCCCTGCTATTCTTTCCTTCTTCATGAATTCCTTGGGGGAAAACATCTGCTGAAGTTACAAGAATTGTTTCACTATTCTGCACCCAATATGGGATTAGATTCCCATATTTTACACATACAAAATTGCTTCCTTCAACACTCCTTTATCCTCTTTTTTGATGAAATATTGCACTTCCTCTTTTAGCTAAGCGTAAGTGTCTACTTTGTAGTGGTGAGCCACCAGAAGTCGGTATTCTTCACTGTTCATCATTATGGTAGGGAAATATTTTCTTTTTTTTTAAAGAATTATTCTCTTCTCCAACATTTAATGTTTTAAAGACAAATTTGTGGGCTTCTTTATTAATTTGTTTGCCATGATTATAATATTTTATCTCAACCTACAATATATGCCGTTGCACAACTCAGCTTGGCAGTTTAAAGCAAAATAGATAACTGTATATTAAGTAAGAGATTTAGCATAGGCAAATATAATTAACAAAACCAATTTAGCCTTCAGTGCAACAAAAGTGGAACTAGAGATTCTGCAAGAAAAAGAGAGTTACAGCCAGAGCCTTTTATATAGTTATTTATCACACCATTAGCTTTGGCTGATTAAAGACAGATATGAAATTCAACATGGCCTAAAATGTGAACAAGTTTCGTAGGACCTATAGAGAAATAGTGCTTTACCAGTGTTTTACAAAGAATTTGGACAGAGTGAAATAATTATTTTAGAACAGGCTAGTTATACAGATGGGCTTTTAGAGTTTTCCACTGTTCCTTAATTAATGTCAATAGTGGTATAATCTATCAAGAAAATAAAGTCAAGTGTAGCATTTCCATGCATTTGTTGATGACATACAAGTAGTCTTCTTCTTCCTCTGCTTTACTTCTCTGTGTATTTTTTTCTGGATGATTCTAATCTGATCCTGCTTAGGTTTTTTTAGTACAATTTGGAATTTTTAAATTTTCCATAATCTCCAAGAGGCCTGAGAGATGAGAGAAATTCCTAGAGCTCTGATCCAATATTTTGAACATATCAACTGATGTCCTGTCATTAATTTTAAATGCCTAGAGCTTAATTGTTAAAAATATATACAAGACAAATCTTTGCAGAATTTACCTTTGTCCTTTAGATTCCTCTAATATATTCACATAGGGATTATGATTATGAAATTCTCCTGGAAATATCTATAAGAATTGGGTTGTATATGGAAGTATACGCTATCATGATTTCCTATGAAATTACTGGTATCTTTTTAGAAGCAATTGGTTACCAAATAAGAAAAAAGAATAACAAGAAAAGGGGGGAAGGGAATGTTTTATCTGCATATGTTCAAATCTTGATAACAACTGTTAATACAATACTGCATCACTTTTGAAGGCAAATTTTAATTACATGTAATGATTCAATGCTTTAGATATTGGCAAATTTATTTATTTAGAAGATTTATATGGCTGCCCACCTGCTCTCAGTAACTGTGGGGGGGGGGCTTATAAACAAATGGCAGAAGAGTTAGGAGGTAGTACCATTCTTACATTATCTCTAGGACAACTGTGTATTGAAATCACCTATACAAAAATATTTAAAATATCTGAGGACTGACAGGAGATAAAAATATATGATAAAATTCCCCAGCATAGAATATCATTATTATATACTGTTTGGCGTCATGGAAATAATTGGCACTAAGACATGAAATGGAGAATCAATTGTAAATGACATGTGTGCATGTTTTTTCATCTTAGGGCAGTTTTTTTGTGTTTTTCCTAAATTGGGGATAGATCCAATTATTAAGATATATGGACAAAGCAATGAACATATTTGAGCACATTCCTTCTCTTTGGATACTGAGATGGAAAGGAAGTTAACAGGTAGTCTTCAAATGTTTGTTTAAACTTTGAACAACTGTTCAAAGTTACAATGGCATTGAAAAAAGTGTGTTATGACTGATCCTGGCACTTACAATCATGGAAACATGTTGATGGTTACATGATCAAAATTCAGGCACTTGACAACCAGCATATATTTACAATGGTTGCATCATCCCAGGATCATGTGATCGCCATTTGCAACCTTCCTAGCTGGCTTCTCACCAGCAAAATCATTGGGGGAAACTGGATTTTCTTAATGATCATGTTATTCCCTTAACAACTGGAGGAGTGGTGGGTTGCTCCCGGTTCGGTCCGGTTCATCAAAAACGTCATCAAAAAAGCACAACAAAGAATGTTCTTTCTGCGCCAACTCAGAAAACTCAAACTGCCCAAGG